>MU264306.1:20000-29026 GCA_020310875.1 Ceratopteris richardii
ACATCTACTGTATCTGATGTAAATCTGCCTACTTATAACGAATTCGAAAGGTTTTTGTGTGACTTTGAGATCTCATTATTTTTCTGTTATATTCAATATCTTATGTTTGATGTATCTTTTTTGTATCATTCTCTTTCTATCACCGATTCGGGTGTCCATGATACGAGTGATCTGCCGGCGCATGAGATGGAGATCAAAGAGACTTTGGGTTCATTATTATGTGAGTTTCTACACGTATTTCCACCAAATATACCATATGGACTTCCACTCTCGTGGGTCCGCACTTGATCACATGATAGAACTTGTACCTTGCATCGTGCAAACTCCAAGCTTGAGGGTGAGCCCGTAATGGCTTTATGGCTGGGAGGTGAGTATGCAGTCCTCTCTTTTATTGTTTGTGCATTTGGCTTGTGCCTTGACTTGTCCAACAAGGAGCATCCTCGAGGATCTAACACTTGGACATTACATAAATGAGTGGGACTTAGATTAGTGAAAAAGAAAAGAGAGTAGGGTAAACTCTGATGATCAAGACTTTGTATTTATCGACAGCTTCAAAAGACTCTGAAAAAATATGTTGATTGGTTGTTTGATAATGGTGCATCAAAGCAGTTCAGACATCTAACCTTAGCATGTTTATGTCAAACTAGTCTATTCCATATGCTAAGCAAACTGTGTTGGTTTCTTGTGCTAATCGTGAGACTCTTCTACTGAAAGGCATATAACCAATAGTTCTTACTACTCATAGTGGAAAGCTCTTCCATCTCTTTGAAGTTTTGTACTAACGTCTCGAAACTTGTTATCGAATATCTACACTGTTAAAAAATCATTTAAATATTGTATTTAACATAAGTGCATTGTTTATAATAAAAATAGAGAAGTTATGTTTTCTGGATTACTTAGAAATAACATATTTATCCTAAGTATGCATCATACTTAGAAAACTTGCACAACATCTGTAAGTGAGAAAAATCTTTATCGAGTACTTGTGAATATGAACGTACAAATCTTGTGTATGATTCTTCTTTTGTTCATCATGTGAATATGACTTATGTGGATCTTGCAACTCATCTTACTGAAGAGAGTTCTTAACCATCTTGTAGCACCCAACTTGTTTCACATGATACATTCGTGTTGGAGCAAGTCTATGACAAGCCTAAGTATTGGCTTGAGTCCCACAAAGTCATAGAAAAAGCCTTAAAATGAAGACTATGTAAAGTTCACTTGTGAACTACCTCTTGTAACTTTTGAAGAGTTTACTTAATGTAAAAGTAAGAGAATCTTAAGTGGTTGAGTCCACTTGATCAAGAATGGAAAGAGGAGCCACGAATTCGTGATTTATGGTAGGTAGAGAATCAAATCAATCATTGATTGATTGGAGAGTGATTGAGGGAAGTTAGCCTCCCAAACTCAACTATAAATAGATGGTGTTTTTAGTCGTGGTTAGAGAGACCTATGTGAAGACCTCCAAGAGCTGAGCTTTATGCCATATCAAGGTGTGATTACAAAGCACACATATGTATCAGTAAGTCCATTGTATTTTACAAGCAATATACTTTCATTTTCATTATCATTTGGGTTCATATTTCCATGTTCTTGTGAAGTGTACTACTCACTGCCATATCTCTCAGTTTTCTCAGTCAGCTTGCAGAGATGTTTTCTCTGAGCTTGGTGCATCATTTTCAGTGATTTAACTTGGTAAAGTTAGCTCTATAAGTCTACTATATGCTCACAAATTTTCATGTCATTTGGATGTTGCAATCTTCAGTTATGTTCATTTGAAGTCAACAGGGTCTGTTCATCTTCACTTCTCTGTCAGGTACCCGACTTTTTCACTCATCTTGTCAAAGCCATTTCTCAGTGGTTACTTATCCAAATTCAGTGATTTAAAGCTTGTTGGATTCAACTTACTCTCTAGTATAACCATACAAATTTTCATAATCATTGGATTCCTACATTTTGAGTTATGTTGATTTTTCTGCTCACTGGTCTCAAACTGTAGCAGCCCGTGAAAATCGGGATGATGTCATCAGTTGTTAAAACTCATTCTCAGTGTGTGGTTCATTATTTTTTATGAGATTACTCTTGAAAGTTAGCTCTTTAAGTTACCTAGACTTCCCCAAGAGGAATTAAGCTAATTGCTGCTGTGCTCAGAGAATTATGTAAAACACTCGACAGGTGTATGAACCAAGAATAGCAAGTTTTCACCTCTGAGCTAACTCCAACTTATCTGTTTTGATCTATCTTTTTGAGAGTGATCTTCCAAGGTACATAGGGTGTCTAATACATCCATTGGCAAGCTAAAAGGGCCCACCATCTACTCCTGGAGTTCATTTGGCTGGTGTAGATCAAGGATTTTGCAACACCTCTTCATCTTCAAACACATACTTATCCATCTCTTCACAATTCGCACTTGTTCTTTCTCTCTCCTCCTCGATTGCACAAACTCCTAGTTTACTACCCAAACCCCTTCAAGGAATGAAAGACAGAGATACACTTTTTTGTTTTTCTGTTATATCTATTGATGATATTTGTTGGAATTTTTTCATACAAAAGAAAGGTATATTCGAAGACGGAAAAAAAGTAAGAAAAGTTGAAAAAAAATTGGAGGTACCCAATGGTTTTTATCAAGTTCATCCTATGTGAAAGATAAAGTGGCATTGTCTTGAGAAGATGATGGAGAAGGTTATCTTATCTAAAGCTAGGAGGTTATCTTATCTAAAGATAATAATATCTTTTCTAAATCTTATCTAAAGCTAGAAGATTGCGAAAAAAACTTGAAGTTATTCAATGTTCAAGCTGACTTAAACATTAGTGACAAGAAAGTCTTCATTAAGTTCAAAAGACAGTATTTGTTGCATAAGCCCAAAACTTATGAAACAAAAATTTTTCATTTTTTGGCTACATCTTTGGACTTCATATCGCAACAGAAGTCTAGTACTTCAACATAATATTGAACTATCATCCAATGGAAAGATTTATTCCACACCATAAGTTTGTCCAAGTAAGAAGACAAAAAGATGTTAACAAGCCCTTTCACCATGGAAGTGGCCGATCTAGTAGCAATAGAGGCAGCATACCAAGCCTTGGTCCACTCAAACTATCTAACTCATGGCATTTTCGCCATCCTCGAGTTAGATGACTCTCTCCATTCACTAACAAGCCCTTTCACCGTGAAAGCGGTCGATCTAGTAGCAATAGATGCAGCAAGCCAAGTGTTGGCCCATTCAAACTATCATCATTATGCCATCATATATGAATCTCTTACATGGAGGCTTTTTCCATTGTTTAGTTGTTGTTATACCAAGAAAGACACCTCCCTAACCGTTGACTTCGACAAGATATTGCCAAGGTAATACCCTTGCAATTATGTGCACGTCTCCAATAGCAAAGAATGGATTATAAGGCACTTCGCCTTAGTGCCCCTTCGGTAATCCTCGTAAATAGAGCATCTTTGGGATCAAATGGAGAGTCCAAGGTCTATATCAATATATACTAAAATGAATGTCGAAAAAACCCCACATTCACGCTAGAACCAACATGCAACTATAAGCTCATGGTAGTCAACCACAAGACTATATAACCATCGGCTCCATCATGCATAGTATCGATTCAATACTATAACATCCCCATTCACATCATCAGGCCCAATAGTGAGTATAGAACTAAGAATGCATATATGCTCACACACGCACCCCCACAATGCACATACACCACGAGCATGAACTCACCAAAAGCTCTGCGAACTGAGTTTCTGCCACTTCTGGAAGTGATGGGCGAACTCAGCCGTAATGAAGCCTAGCATAAAATGCAAACAAAAGATAGGGAAAATTAAGGAAAATGCATCACACACCTATCAACTGGCCGCAAACTCGGACGAAGAATCCACAAGTGAAAACTACATGTTTGCTAATATTACAATCATATATAATCTCAAGATGAATCCAAGCAAACCCCAAATTTACCTTTGAATGAAAAGTGCAACTATAAGAACATGGTAGTCAACAACAAAACTATATAGCCATCAGCTTCACAAACTCTTTAAGGCTTTTATAGATGTTTTCCCATGCAACCATGCAAAAGCTCATTCATCAAAGAATGCATCTAAACTTTGAGGATAAATAATCTTGGCCTCCAAATCCAAAGTCACATGGGGATGTGTCCCGCGGTTCCTAGGGACACCCTGCCGTCTCTGCTCGTGTCCCCTTCATCTTCTTGAAACAAGACAATGTTCTCAGGAGACCTATGTGTATGAAAAACAGATCCAGGGCTGAAATTTGGAGCAGACATTTCTTCAAACCCCTTTGTTTAAGGCAAAATTACGAGTTTTGAATCCCAAACTTTTGTCCCTATTTTGAACCTTATTGAGCCCACTTACAAGCATAAATAGAGGGCCTTATTGCTCCTCAAACACACAAGCTCATCTTCAGCCCTCAGCCTTGAATAATTGAATCTAATGTGCATGGAGGCTTGAACTACCTTCAACCTTGCATTTGCCATTTGTCTCTAGAGTCATTTACGTTCTAGCCTCTCCATTTTACTTTCTAGAATCTATTACGAGTTATTATCGATAACATGATGTAACATGTTTTTTTCTCATGATAACGTAATGTGACATGTAAGATGATCATTGAGCCTTGACCCTTGTAAGTTGCTATGTACATGATATGATGATGATGATGATTATGTAGCATCATTTTTTATTAGCATGATGAAATATGACTTTTGACTATTTATCCAACCCAATTATCCATAATCATTGTCTACTAGGTTATGTCTCCAGAGTCCAAACTCGAGAGTTTACCCTAAATGTTCACGTGCTTTCATACATCTTTCCACTTTAAAAACACCTTGTTTTCTACAGTTATGTTTTGATTGGTTTTTGTATGTTAATGCAATCATTGTACATGATTTCATTCAGTATATTTTATAAGATCAACATTATTTAAGTGTTGTCTCGAGTCCCCATCCACGAAACTCCCTAGCCTCTGTCCCTATCTTGTGGACACCAACATTCTCGGAACCTATCCCCATCCCCCAATGACTTTTCCACAAGCACCTGCACATTACTCCAATGTACACGCTTAAGCACATTTTTTCGTAACCATTGGTCAACCCAAGGAGAACATTTGTTTGCCTTCATCAACCATGGTCGACTTTGTAGTCTCAATCCTTTTTATATCTATATTTATGCATCATCTCAAGACTCATTGGAAGACTACTCGAATTAAGATACATGGAATAGACCAACCCTTGTGGACCATTCTTGCCCATCTAATGAGCCTACCAACATGCACAACTACCTTGTGCAGACTATGCAAAACCGCGTGAGGCCTCTTCTAGGTGCATATCCTCATATGGAGGGTAGAAATTTGTAGCAAAGCCTCGATACTACAAGTTGAGATATGTATGAAAGACTTGGGCTACTTTCCAAGGGGAGAGAAAAATGTACATACAGAGAGACGAATGGAGGTATACTTCATCACCACAATCACAGAGAAGGTTGTCAAAGTGTTGCGGCTACTTACCCCTTGGCAGAAGGATGCTTCGGAAGAGGTTTAAGAGGACTTGGGGCTGAAGCGGAGGAAGACTACACACACCCAGAGATAGAAGGCTTTGGAGTGAAGAGCCAATAGGAGAAATAATCAAGAGAAGAAGGGCTCTATGCAAGTTGGGACTTCATGCAAAAAGTTTTGGAGGCTTGCAATCATTGTTGTCGATTTGCGTAACAAAATTTTTTCCGTTCACTTATGGCATGATTTATCTACAAAGAAGGGATTGTGAGAATGTATCATCTTAGATTTCTTATGTTCCAGTGAGGAGCCTCTAACTCTGTTGCAAGGGCATTCCTTACATAAGGGTTGCAAATTATCTTCCTATGGTGAACTTGTATGATTTGAAATCATTAAATTCATATCACTATCAGGTAGGCAAGATTGGGACATCCTCCGTTTCTTCTATTTAGAAATGATGTGCTATGTTTCAAGCAAAAAGGAAGCTTCTCCTCCATAAAAATAAATCCCATTAAAAATCCAAGGTGTGTGGCTCTATTGCCTGCTCAGGTAATTCTTCAATAGAATCTCTCTCTCTCTCTCTCTCTCTCTCTCTCTCTCTCTCTCTCCTCTCTCCTCTCGTCTCTCTCTCTCTCTCTCTCTCTCTCTCTCTCTCTCTCTCTCTCTCTCTCTCTCTCTCTCTCTCTCTCTCTCCTCGTCTCTCCATCTCTCTCTCTCTCTCTCTCTCTCTCTGTGTGTGTGTGTGTGTGTCTCTGTGTGTGTGGGAGAGAGATGCGCGCACACACTCACAGACATTCAAAAATACGACATTAAAAAGTGGGCAAATCCTGTGTTCTTCTCGATTATGTGGAGATAAACCGAATGATCACCCTATGCAAAAAAGTACCATTCACTACCGGCATCCGTCTGCACTATAGTTCTAAACGAATAGCGAATATCAGGCCGCTAGTGTTTGACGGAAGTGTACCGAGGTCCCCGTGTGTGCGTTCGTGTGTGTGTGTGTGGTGTGTGTGTGTGTGTGTGTGTGTGTGTGTGTGTGTGTGTGTGTGTGCGCGCGCGCGCGTGTAGAACGAGAAGAGAGAGCCAGTCGAGAGCAGAGACCACGCATTAATAGAAGGAAGTTTGAGACAATGCAGTCAACCAGCACAAAATAGATGAAGACACCAAGACTGTATGTATGTGTATTGAACAAGGAGAGAGAGATTCAAACAAACTTCTTTCGAGGGAAACCAAGTTCCAACCAGAAAATGATGGGTATGATATTGGTGTCACAAACATACAAACGCACGCGCTTTTATTATCGATTAGGGATATAATGCCGTACCGGTTTATCAGAACTTCATAATATTAAGATCGACAGTCCCATGTTGAAGATGATCCGAGCATATTTATAAATGAACACAGAAACAAAGGCAAAGATTGAAAGCACGGCAATCAGAAATCCATCAACAGTGCACTGTCTTCAAATGTCGAAATGAAAGAATATGAACTAAATCCTTTGTTACAACCACAATTTCAGTCCCGAGATCCTGAAAAACAACTGAAATCATCCACCGTAAGTTGCCCCCCCGTAACTTCTGATACAAGTGTTAGATGCAGCTATTCATACAAAAGCCATGTGCAATGGAAGATTTCCAACTCAGAAGACATGGCATCGCATTTGTAAAAGCTCGAGAATCCAAATCCTCTTTGATCAGCGTTAATTTCCTGATTTCTCCTCTGCAATTTGTTTATTTTGCATCTCTTCCCTCTATCATACCGCCGTGGAAATCTTACAAAATTGGAAACAAAACGTGACGTTGCATCTACATAGGAGTTTCAGAATCCAATCATCTTTGAACATCTTCAACTTCTTGATTTCTCGTCTGCAATTTGTTTATTGTTTTATCTTCCTCCTATCATAACGCTATAGAAACCTTATAGAAATTTGAGACAAAAACTTCCATTGTACAATTCGATTCCTCGAATTATGGTGTCCATGTTTGTTGTTATTATGATAAACAAACAATCAAGCTGAAATTTAATGTTCTTTAACTCGAGGCATGTTGCCCTATTTATGTTAGTTTCTACATCATTATAGATCATTTTTCCTGATACCATGACTTATATCGTCCTCTTTGGCATTATCTACATCATCAACATTCAAGACTGTAAACCTCTTGATCACATCGTCACTCGAGGTGTCATGGTCAAGACATTCCATGACGTTCTCAAACATTGTATAGCTAATAAAGATAGGAATTGCGCACCATAGGTCCCTCCATCATATCAACCCGAGTTGTTGATCTCACTCAACGTCAACCTATTTAAGTTAAATCTTTTGTCTTGTTTCAAGTCATCACTTGCGTTACAATCATGTATCTTAGACTTGAAAAGTTTGGGAGCAACAAAAGACACAAACAACATAAAGAAGAAGAATATGCTTGGGAGCACAGCAAAGTATTACTAATTGTGGACAAAGATAAGGAGCTCATTTGGGGTATGGAAGCTAGAGGGGAAAAACCTTTTAAAGGGAGAGAAAATTTCATGTTGGTCTTAAGTGTTGATATATTTCTGGTGGTGATGTGTGTGAACACCCTTAAGACTGTTGGGCATTCTTTTTCCCTCTTTAAGAGGTTTTTTTCCCCTGGCTTGTATATATGCCTATAACCTTAATGGGTCATTTATCTTTGTACATTTTGTGTTGTGTTGTTCTCCAAGCTTCTTATTCTTCTTCCTTATGTTGTTTGTGTGCTTTCGTAAACCTCCATCTCCAAAATCTTCCACCTATCCTCCCCCATCTCTAGTTAACTCCTATAACCATCAAACTATTGTGTTAAACGTTGTGTTCTAACTGTCAGAAGTGCATTTAAACGTTGTTGGGTTCTTGGGAGTGGAAGGGGTCTGTAAAAAGAGGCCCTATGCTTGTTTCCCAAAATGACTTCACACCACAATATACTAATATTCAAGACTTCTATCATGAATTGGTATACCCTTCTCAATCTTTACGGTTCGTTATTCTAATTCTTCCAAGGTTTGCCGAACACACTGTACCAGACGTTAGTATCATGATACCGAGTTACCTCGGACCCTTTTTCGAATACGCATTGCAGTAACATTAGGAACAATAGCAGTAGTTCAACCTTCACCGAACAGTGCTCATAGTCAAACTCAACCGAAGACACAGAAGGACTCAACAGTTACAGACACACAATGCTTGAAGATTCAGTACGCAACTTAGGACGGCTCTTATCGTAGCTTAATCTTTGTCGTACGAACATAGACCTCAATATTGAAGACAACACAATACAAACCCGAATACCAGAAAAGCTACCATAGCTACACAGACTCCACCAAACACTGGCAGACCATTTCAAGAAAGAATAACAACACGATACGCGAACTAACACAACAATCCCAATAGAGACTCGCAAACGACTTACTCAGACAATAGTACAACGATCTACCATATGTAAATGAAACTCACAATCGCAACAGAGATCGATAGACAACAACATGAATATGCACAGTATACTC
>MU264307.1:0-28966 GCA_020310875.1 Ceratopteris richardii
TCAATTTCAGCCTTTGCAAGTTTACATGTCCAATCCGTTTTGTGCCACATCACTATATCTGCAATAACTCCTGCACCTTTTGCAAACATGGCTGCATTCATTTCAGGAATCTTCACATTTAAGGTGAACATCCTACCCACTTTGTTTCCTTTTGCAACCAATCGTCCATCCTGCTTGTACTCTTCTACATAATATCCATCAACATTGAACCTGACTTGTAATCCCTGGTCAACCATTTGTCCAATAGAACCAGATTCTTTGTTATATTTGGAACATGCAACACATCAACAAGATGTTTTACCTTCCCGTCCTCCATAGACAATGCTATGTTTCCTGTATGCTCAATAGGATGCGATGTATCATCACCTGTTTCAACATATCCAGGAACTGTCATTTTCTGCAAACTACTAAACCATTCTGCATGACTGGTCATGTGATTTGAAGCACTTGAATCAACATACCAAACATTATCATTCAAACACCAGCAGACATCGTATTTATCATGTGATGTTGAACCATAAACAGCTTCTCAGAATCATCTGTACTTGTGGATGCATAGTTGTTTTGTTGTCTTTTGTTATTTTGATTCTTCAACCTGCAATCACGTTCAAAGTGTCCAGGTTTACCACAATTCTAGCATCCTTTACTATCCTTATCTGAATCATTTCTTTGGAAATTTTTGCGACCTCTTTGGCTCCCCCTGCCTTGAAATTGTCCTCCTCCTCTTGCATGATTCTGTTGTTGACCTTGGTCTTGGTTACTGTTTCCTCTTCCACTTCCAAAACCTCTACCTTTGCCTCTTCCTCTATGAGAGTAGAATACCTGCTCAAAACTGGGCTTTCCTTGGGAGTTTGAATCCTCACCAAGATTCTTTTCTTCAATAATTAGCATAGATACCAGATCAGCAAATATCAGAATATTTTCCCTAGTCTATATGGAAGTTCTAAACTGCTTATATGCAGCTCCTAAACCACGAAGGCACACTTCCACCTTATCATCATCATCTACATTCACGCCAATAGATGCAAGTGACTCACATATGCTTATGATTTTTAGAGTGTAGTCACTTACCGACATGCTCTTCTTTTCCAATGTATGCAGTTCGTTCTTGAGTTGCAATTTCTGTGCCTTTGTATTAGTCTCATACAAAGTGACCAAGCTGTTCCAAGCCGCTTTTGGAGTCTTGGCATCCTGTATGTGTCCAATCATGCTATCCTTTATGCTAACAGATAGCCAATACATTACCTTTCGTGCTCCTTGATTCCATTCCTCATATGCTCTTAGCTAGTCTGCAGTCTGATTCCTTTCTGGTAACTGTGGAGCATTTTCATTCTCTCCTTCGATGTACTTCCAATAGCCTTTTCCCATCAGGAAATTCATCATTCTCAATCTCCAAGCATGGAAGTTTTTCTTGTCCAGCTTATCACTCATAAGCTGACTCATTCCATCTGCGTTTGCCATTTCTGCAACAATTCACAACACTGCAAAACACTACAAGCAACACTTCTGCTTGAACACTATTGCACTATGACATGACAGTTCGATCTCAGAAAAACATAGTTTTCATGTATCAACAGTACATGAAATCGCTTGAAATTCTCGACCTAGAATATATGAGTGTCGCAGAACACAACGCAAGTTACAGTTTTTGTTGAGCTTGATATCTCAACAAGCAAGGCTTGTTGCCAAAGGCTCTACACAAATATATGGAGTGGATTTTGAGAAAGCTTTCATCCCTCTGGCTAAAATGAGCACCATTAGAACCTTAGTAGTTGTTGCAGCCACAAAAGGATGGAATTTATAACAATTGGATATCAAGAATGCATTCCTTAGTGGAGAACTAGAAGAAGAAGTATATGGAGCATCCATAAGGCTTTTTAAATAATAAGTTTCTTACACATGTTTGCAGGTTGAAAAAGACTCTTATGGCCTAAAGCAAGCACCAAGGGCATAGAATTAGAGAGTGGGGGGTATCTCATCAAAAGTCTGGATACAAACAAAGTGATGCATACTATTCTCTCTTCATGAAACAAAGAGGTGAACTAGCTGCCTACATTTGTGTGTATGAAGATGATCTTATTATCATAGGTAATGACATAAAGGGAACTCAAGGCATCAAATCCAAGCTTGATAAAGAATTTAAGATCTTATATCTTGGGGAATTAAGGTATTTTCTTGGCATTGAAGTTGTTTACAAATAGGATGAAATCATGTTGATGCAAAGGAGGTAGATTTTGGATGTACTTGAAAAGTTTTTCATGAGAATTTCAAGCCAAACGCCAATCCAATGGAGACCCAATGTAGCTTATGGAGCAGGGGTCTTGTCACAATTCATACATAGTCCAAGGACTATTCAATTGTTTGGAGCAAGGATAATGCTTAGGTACTTAAAGTTTACTATAAATTAAAGATTATGCTATGCATATGATGATGATTTATAGGTCAACACATACTCTAATGTGGATTGGGATGGATCCAAAGAAGATAGAAGAAGCACTAGTGGTTATCTAGTGATGCTTGAAAGCTAAGTCATATCATGGATGTCAAAGGAGTAACCCGTAATGGATTTATCATCTATAGAGGCTAAGTATAGAGCACTTGCACAAGTCACATGTGAACTTATGTGGCTTAAGAAGTTATTTATGGACTTGAATTTTTAGGTTCATACATATCCTATCTATTATGATAACATGAGTAGAATACACCTTGCTTCAAACCCTATTTTCCATTCAAGGACCAATCACATTGATGTAAAAGTATTGACAAAGGAGATTTCAGTGATTCATATAGGTACAAAAGAACAAGTTGCTAATATGATTACAAAGGCTTTGTATGACAAAGCTCACAAAGTTCAAGCAATGCATTAGCATGAAGGACCATGGATGAAGACAAAGATTGAAGCTTGAGGGGGAGTGTTAAAAGTCAAGCTTCAAAGTACAAATTCATGGGAAAACTAATTTTTACAAGTGGACAATGTATGAAGGCCTCAACTCATGCGAATTTTCCAAAAGGAATCATTGAACCACACCACAAATCATTCCAATCAAGTCCTTTAAGTTAGGAGGAGCAATTGTTCTAAAAGTGGCTCCCATATTGTAGGAGCTGACTTGCTTTGTATATATATGGCTTGGAACACGACTTTTTGTGTGATCTCATGTGTTTATATTTTTCATTTGTGTGTTCGAGTGTCCTTAGAGCGCTAAAAGTCAAGCAAGCAAGCCCCCTTGTTAACGATCAAAGTGGATTAATGTGCCAAGGAAGCATGTGGCAAGGAAGCTAGAGAGAGCAAAGTCAAAGATAAGGTCAAGGAGGGCCAAGTAGACAATGAATTCAATGAAGACACGTCGAGTAGGCCAATCATTTTTTCCATATCAAATACATGACAAACAATGATTATTGTCACTACACTTCATTGTAAATGCCATTTTTGATAGAATAGAATCTGTTTTGTTCAAGCCGAGGATTCCTCAAGATTGAGGAGTAGTAGAAGTTGATAGCTAAACCTAGGATGTCGACTATGCTAAAGGCTTAGAGTAAGGGAAGTGAAAGGCTAAGCTTATCCCCTAAGTAAGCTTATATTCCTAATTCTATGGACAATGGACTTCCCTCCTCTGTAAATCATTACCCACAAGAGTTCTTAAGAGAGATTCAAGAGGAGAAATGGGCCAAAGAGGGTGAGAACCCTCCTCCTATTGAGATAGTGGATGATCATCATGATAAATTCCCTCAGGACATTCCATCTATCTATGAGTGCAAGAGGATGTACATTCAAGTGTGTTATTAGAATTTGAATCCAAATTCTTGCAAGAATTGTCTCACTTTACAGGCCCATGAGAGTCAAGGTCTATTCAGATGAGAGCTCCCATAATTATGGTAAGGAATGAGGAATCAGTTCTACTAAGGAACACAAAAGTAGTGAAGAACACTAAAGTGAAGTGTCACCTCACTTTAGAGGAGCTACTAAAATTTAAGATTGAAATATGGAAGCATATAGCTAACCCAATTCCATAAATAGCTAAGCCACAATCTTAGGCAGGATCACATAAAATAGTGCCAAAGATACCCTTGGATAAGATAAGAGATATGAGAAAAGGAGAAGAAGGAAACACCTATCTACCTATTACTTATGAAGTTTATATAACCAAAGATATTCTTAATTTAGGAGCTTGAGTTGCTATTGCTACCACTTCCTTGTGGAAGTGATGGGGCAAGTCAACACTCAGGCCAATGAGAATGAATTTGCAAATGGAAGATGGATACATTTAGAAACTCCTAGGGTTACTACAAGGGATAAATCTCACTACTTGTGATGTGGAGTTTGAACATACATTTTCCATATGTGACTTTGGTAAGAATCATGTCTATGAGATGATTTTAGGAAGAGATTTCATGAGACATTTGCAGATAGTGCAGGATTGGGGAGCCAATTCCTTATATTTAGAGCATTTAGGGGGTGACAACTAAAGTCAATCTAAAATATTATTCCTACCACCCTTGCAATGGAACCGAGTCCATAGAACATTACATAAGGATTAGGATCCTCATGGATGCATGGAGACACCCACTTATGGATGTGTAAAGTTGCAGTAGAAGAAGAGAAAAGGATAACCTCTAGAAGCATAGGTGCTAGTGAGAACACTAGATCAGTTCAAAACCTAGCCTATGCACCTATGGTGTTCCCAGATGAAGAATTTGAACCCCACGGTTGGGTAGAGATACTAGCCACGATGGACATAGCTATCAACAAAGAGCAATGGACCCCCCATTGTGATGAAAATGGTTATGACATTACAATTTTCACCATAAAACCACTTACACTTGACTTGGTTATAGAAGAATGTGACCTAGGACATTTGCACTCAAGGAGATCAGTGATGAGGATCCAGAGTCCATCATCATGGCGCCTTTTTGTACTTAAGAAGAAGAAGCATTGTTTGAAGTACCAAAGAACTTCAAGAAGTATGAAACAAAAGATAGAAAGATCATGATAAGAATGCCCAAAAGAGAAGCACTCATAGGGGAAGTCTATGAGAACAAAGAGAAGACCAAAACAATTGTGGTAACCTTAGAAGATGGTGAAGATAGATGTACGTACATAGGACATGAACTAACTAAAGAAAAAGAACGAGAGTTGATAGATCTATTGAGAGACTATAGAGATGTATTTGCTTGGAGTCATAAGGATTTGAAAGGAGTAGAACCAAATATATGTTCCCACAACATCTCGATGTCTTTGGAAGCCAAGCCTATCAAGCAAAAATCTTACACCTATAATGATAATTATGCAACAAAAATCACTGATGAAATGCATTGTTTGATAGAAGCAAGATTCATTTATGAAATTGAGCACACCAAATGGGTATCCCCATTGTGGTGGTGCCCAAAAATAATGGAAAGCTACGTTGTGTTCTTCATTCAAACCGAAGCCTAAAACCAAGAAGGATACATCAAATGAAGATGGCATTCATCCGAGGTCAAATCAAATAATGAAAGAAAATCTTGGAGACTTTTATTTTGGAAAGTGATCTCTATTCTATGTGATTATGGGAATTGAGCTTCAAGACAGACATCGGTTTTCCATTGCATTCTTTATGTACTTGCATGAATATAAATGAGTATACAAAAATGAGTTGAAAATAAGTATACATGTTTATGTGTATGTTGTTGCATGTTGTTTATGTTTTTGCAAATCTGAGTTATAGGCAGATATGGATGCACATGAATGTATGTTTCCAGACAAAGTCTTTTCCAAAGTGTGGCAGGTTATGTACGAGAAGGAAATTTCATGGCATGCTTGAAGATGCATGAGGCCATGCTATTATCTGGGGTGGATCTCAATAAAGCCACTTTCTCGAGCCAAATCACTACGTGAATATGATTGACCTCTTAGTATGGGCATGGTGAGGAAGCACTGAAGTGTTTTGAACTGATGTAGCCACATACATGGATAGATAGTTTCATTACATTTCCTAGAAAAGAAAAGAGAGAGTTGCTGTATCCTTCAGCTAATGATTATTCGGATGGTTTGCAAAAGCTTTGTCAATTGTTGCATTTGCTCTGGAAGTTGTTTAATAGAGGTTACACTTTGATAAGGAGCCTCTGATGCAGCTGGGACCAAACACATAGTAGCTGGGACCAAACACATAGTAGAGTGAGGAGCCTCTGATGCAGTTGGGACCAAACACATTGTAGAGTGAGGATGTTGGTATGAGGGGAAAATAGCAAATGTCTATGGCATGCAACTTGGTTGCGAGTTCTTGGTGCATGTGGCCTTAGTGTACAAATTGGCATGCATGGTTTTGGAAGGAATCCAATCAGAGATTTTAGGGAAGCATCAAGGGAGAGAAGATGAAAAACACTACATGGGAAAAGAAGGAAAAAGAAGTGCTAGGGTGGCTAGTCAGGTGGTGTGCAGAAGGGGCAGATCATGGGAATCGAATACCACAACATGAAAAAGTTCTATAGGTAGCAGAGGAGATGGAGTGGGAAGGAAGAGCATTGCTCTCTATCAAGGGAAAGGAAAACCTTCGCTTTTAGGGAACATGCTTCAGGAAGAGTGAAAGGAGGGGTTTGTTTCTTCATCTCAGAGGAGACTCAACAAAAGAATGGGATCTCTATGCTTTCTTCACAGGTGGCATAATTCTTTGCGTTGCCATTTGATTGAGCCAAATGTGGTAACATTAGAAGATAGAGGATAAACTTATTCGAGAAAAGCATCAATATCATGGTGTACATATAGATTTATGAGAGAATCTTGTTGCGCAAATCAGAGATATAAACGAGGGCAGAATTCTAAAAATTAAAACTGATGTGTTTTGTAGTTATCAAACTCTATCAAAAGAAGTTCTTTAGTTTTAAATTTTTATAGAACTTGAGTTATGGTGATAAAGTGTTTATATTCGTCAAGCGTGACCTTTAGTACATACCTAGAGAAGCTTTGAGTTGTTGTTAACTTGTAAAGTCCATGCATTGATATTTTCTCATATTTGAGCTACTCATTTGAGCTACTCATTAACTTGTGAAAGAAATAACACAAATAGAGAATGTGCTAACCATTGAATGAATGGGTGTTTTGGTTATTTACACTTAGAGGCAAGGATGAAACTGAGCAAATAATAAGATATATGAGTGATATGTAGGTTAAGAGTATTTTGAATCAGTTCTGATATCAAAACTTCCATGTATAGCTCTTTTGATTCGTATGTGTTAGACTAGTAGCATCTACATTACGCGATACAGTGTGCTTTGTAGCATCTTTTGCATGACTCTCATCGTTTTGCTACATGAGTTCCTATTTTCTGACAAGATCGAAATGAGTGACTCATCGAACCTTCATGATTGATGGCATAAGGAGCTAAAGCAAATTGAGTGGTCTTATGTTCATCTAACAACCAAGCTATTTTTATTTCTTACAACGTCCTTTCTACGAAGCCCACGACAACGTGTACACACTAACTCAAAAAAGGTTGATGCAACTAGTATAAGGGATAGCTATTAGCAAGTGTAGTAGGCAAGGAAGTTTATAGCTTCCTTGAAGAATTCTTAGGCTACAATCAATTGGCCATCATCCCTAAAGACCAACATAAGATGGCTTTCATCACAGAATGGCATATCTTTGCATTTTTTGTAATACCATTTGGGCTCGCCAATGCTCCTTCTACATTCCAAATGTTGATGTGTCATGTGTTCAAGGAATTCTTGCAAAAGAACATAGAGGTCTATGTTGATGACCTCTATGATCACTCCAACATTAGACAAACCCACATCCTTGAATCTAAATAGATCTTTGACAAATGTAGAGAATATCGGGTCTATCTGAATCCAGAGAAGTGCACCTTCATGGTCAGGAAAGGAAAGATTCTAGGACATAGTGTCAAAGGATGGGATATAAATAGATGAAGATAAAGTTAGAGCCATTGTAGAGCTACCTAGACCAAAGAATGTCAAGGAAGTAGAAGCTTTCATGGGTCATCACTGTGAATATTACCACCACTTTATCTAAATGTATGGGATGAATTGAAAGAACTTGTACAACCTTCTGACTAACTTTGAATGGAACGAAGAGTGTAAGAACTCTTTTAATGAACTTAAATGAAGATAGTGTTCAACAACACTTTTGACCACACCAAGTTGGACCAAGTAATTCCACGTTCACATGGATGCTTCCAATTTTGCTATTGGATTTGTGTTAGCACAACCCATGGGTGAAGGAAATATCAATCTTCCCATTACTTATGCCAGTAGATAGTTGAACGTAGTAGAAAAAAAATGATGGATCTTGAGCAAAGTGTTCAAGGGTTTAGGTGATGATGAGGCTTCCTCCAAATCTCCAACTCCAAGAACCTTCTCTTTTCCATCACCCATTTGAAATGGAGGATACCTTTGTCCACCATCCTGAAAAAAGAAAAATAAAAAGCAAATTTTTGAAATCTATGTACATGTGCCCTCTTTGTGTCTGGGTTAAACTAAGTGTGCCTAATGCTTGGCCTTTGGATGAGGCCCTATTCATGTGCATACTTGGTGTGCATCTTAAACATATGCTGTGCATTGGGCAATGTTGGGTCCGACACCCATGGATGCTGCACGAAGAGGTTTTAGGCCGCCAATATGTCTTCGCTTTGTTGGTCTTAGCCTTGAGGTTTCTCCTTGGATCTTTTCTGAGTGTTGACTTTATTGCTTTGGATCCCTTTGTCAAAAGTGGTCGTTCTTGATGATAAGGCAATGTGAAACTAGACCGTAGATTATGAAGTCTAGTGTGAGAGGGTTGATTTTGTATAAGAGCTTTCTTTGGTACCCATATCATAGTGTGATTTGGTTGGGCTCTAAGTAAGTTCTTGGCGACCCAAATTTGCTTTACATTACAAGGGAAATGTGACTTCTTCTTGATGTATGGGTCTTTTGGGCCTTCTATGTGAGTCTTTAGAAAAACTCATCTTTACATGGGGAGTTCAACAAAGGTTGAGTTTCTTTCCATATATCATGCTCATGTAATGGATCATAAGGTTGTGTGGTTTGAGATCGATCTAGAGATTCAGCGATGCATTTATCTGTATTACACATAGAATCTCTAGATATCACTTTATCTTCCGTAGAACTCATACAAAATTCGTGAGAAGATTCCAAACTTAGAGGAAGAGAGGGCCCTTTCACATCCTCCAAGCACTTGAAATCCTCCTTTGCTCCCTTCTTCAAAAGTTCCCGTGACTCAAGTAAATCAAAGTAAGATGAGCAACTTCCATTTATTTCAACATGAGAATCATGATGGATGTTGCCTTTGTGGGAGTGTTTATGTGGATGATATGGACAATCCACAAACAAATGCTCATGACCACATTGGTTACAATGAGGATGCATATTAGGATCATTAAATACATCATGAGTAGGGGGGATTTCAAAATTTGCACGAATGAAGGCCCTTTCCTCTTCCCTATATTTTTTGAACCAAATGGAACCTAACATGACATCTTCATGCATACAATCCAAAACATCAAAAATTTCTCTAGAAGATACTTTATTTACTACCACACTTGTTTCAATCATGCCCAAACTATGCTCAAAATCACAATTGGTTGGAAGAATTTGTTCACTAATGAAGGGAACTACATCAATACTTACAAAATTCCTCTCACATTTTAGGTTAATTGCGGCACAAAATGTTCTAGAACAATTTCCTAGTTGAGCATCCATAAATATAAGTTGTGTTCTATCAACTTCAAGTTCAAGTGATTTGCTTTCAGATGAGGTTACTGATTTTGATTCATTGTTTTCCCTATGATTTTCAAATGCTCATGCGAACCAGATTTACATGCAAGATTCATAAGCAAATTTTCATTTAAGAACGGTCTATACTTGGTCCACAAAATTGAGAGAGTAATTTTTTGCTCAAGGCCTTGCATTAATCACAACATACTTTTTGAGAAGAATAAAGAACCATACTTTAAATGATCCCGACGACCAGAAAATTGAATGCCAAGCATGCCAAAAAAAAAAACCAAAGCTTATGATCATGATTACTTATAAAAAGTCAAGATTATGATCATAGGATCTAAACTCAAACCCAAATGCCGAAGAAAACATTTTCTTGAGTTTAAAAAAATCTCAATGAATATGCTCCCAAGAAATCACATAGGCATCAATCTATAAAAACTTTTGGAAACCTTGGTCAAGGCTTGTTTCGAGTGGAGTCATATCCAAGATGAATGAATTCTCAAAGCAATGGAATGTCAAACGAACCAATGCAATTGTTTCTATCCCAACTCCAAAATGCTCATGAAAAACTTAATCTCCTACTCCGAAATGCTCATGAAAAACTTAATCTCCTTTTTGAGGAAGACCTAGTTCGAGATTCAAAACATAGTTACAAAAGTTGGAAGAATATGGTGTTAATTACTTTCCATCAAAGTGATCTCGGAGTCATTATATATATTGAATAAAATACATCAAAACATTTCTTTTAAAGAGAAAAAGGAACACGTTACGCGAGAAGCCTTTTTTTTTTGTATTGCATTTTTTGAGCATGTAAATTCACATCATGGCATCAAAAAAGAAGTAAAGAGAACTTGCCATAGAAATTAACCTCGAAACTTTAATGAGACCAGAATCTAAATGAAAAAAGTGGCACATGGATTATATTTTTTGTAATGCGCCTGAGTGTTTTTTTTTGCTTCATTTAATATCTCTTGATTCGTGCTGCTTACGTATCCTCCACAACCAGCTCAAATTTCAAAACATGGGCCACCATCCATTAGGCGTCATTTATTTATTCAACACTAAAATAGTAATGTTGGCAGCACAAGCACCATTTTACACTTCTCGTGCTTCAAGGGCTGAAATTACGTGCCTTCACTGGCCAAATTCTCAGAACCGACGAAAACTAAGGCAGAGGATTCACGTGGAGCGAGAGGGAGCGCGCAGGTGGAGAACTTGATATTACGCGGTTTTACGTTGGCTTTGACTGCCAAATATTCGCTTGCGAATCGCAGTGTATCCTGTTTGGAGATCTCTGAAAGTGATAGATCTATCAGTGCATTGGTAGATTTGAAGCGCTAAGTTCAGGAATGCATTCCTCACAGATCTTGCAGTCTAATGTAAAAAGTTGGCCAATCATGGGTAGGGCTTAGGAATTAGATATCTATTGGTGTTTCGACTATCTACAGGTACATGACCAACAGTCCGGTTTATGGTCTGTTGCTTATCAACTTGACTCCAATGGACCACTTCCAATTGTTTCGCCACAAAAAGCATAGTGCATAACAAAAGTTACAGATCAAGCCTCCTTGGTTGATTACGTGAAAGGCATTCATATGTGACAACGGAAACCATTGACTGAAATGGACATGCTATGATGCAGAATTGGAATGTAATATCTTGGCAGCCATACCACAAAAGAGAATTTTGAGCTCAGAGCTAGGAAATAGTGTGGGTGTCCACACCAACTACCATGGACAATGAGATGGCCCTTGGCTGAAGTACATCATGTTTTGTAGGGTTTCTTTTCGAGGCTGCGGATATAGGCAATCCCCTTTGCATATGACAGAGAGCACATACGCGTCACACATTTCCCTATGTTTCCAACCCATTAGAATATGATACCAATCCATAGCTACCAAGAACTGAACTATCATTTTTTACTGTCTGAAGGAGACAACTTACTCTTAGTTGAATGCCACATATTTTCCTTTAAGAATCCCATGCACTTATCCTTTGCGTGATGACTACCCTTCGTATCATATCTGATCAAGCTCTACAACAAACAGATATCAGAATTCTGGAAGTCATGATTGAGAAATATGTGGATATGCAAGTCTGACCTTGCAAAAATACAAGTTCAGTTGAAGTGTCTGCCCGACAGAAGAGTGATTATGCTTATATCAAGCATGTATTGTACTAAAGAGTGCTCTATATACCAGTTCCCCGACTAATTTGTAGGAATATAATATACAACATATTTGCATACAGATTCGATACAGCCATCTCTCTGACTCTTGAGTCAGAAGCTTCTTCTACCTGTAGCATCCACTCCTTCACGAGGCCCTTTCTATGTCCCAAAACATTGGTATTGCCCCAGTCACGTTAACCACAGTAGATGGACATGTAATTCCAAGACCCCCCAAGAAAAAGCTTAGCCGACATGCTTAAACCATGAATGACACCTCTATAGCTGATGCTTCAGACAATGCTTCCACAAAAGCCATTCATGCAGCATTCCCCCTTGGTATTGCATCGCTCCCAAGTGAAGCAAGACCCAACGATAAACAAGAGTGTTGGGTCTGTGCCTATCAGAGGAATCCTTCACATCTCTTGAGGACACCAGCCAGCTCATTTAGTTTAACTCATCTTAATTCAGTGATTACCAAGAATTATGTAGATCCCTTCGATACCAGGCTGATGCACAATAGTTCTGAGTTCCGGCTAAATATTCTCGCATGTCTCCTAGGCTGCTTCGACTTCCTATTGTCCCCACTTCATAGCCTAGTTCTCAAATTTTTAAATCATGATTCTTCTCTGCTTACAATGCTCATGCGCACATG
This sequence comes from Ceratopteris richardii, assembly GCA_020310875.1. NCBI lineage: Eukaryota > Viridiplantae > Streptophyta > Polypodiopsida > Polypodiales > Pteridaceae > Ceratopteris > Ceratopteris richardii. The sequence continues at coordinate 12,531 of MU264307.1, forward strand.
GTTCTCCCGTTCCTAATACCTATGGCTTTAGTAAGCTTCCTAAAAATTCCCTTTACTTCTGCCTTTACAAGTAGTCTTGTTTCCAAGCTCATCATTTCTCGTGTGCTTCCTGTTATAGGTTCTGTCGCTTTCTCTAATCCGTCAGTACTTCTACATGACTACACCATCACCATTTTGTGAATCTTCTCCCATAGAGAGGCTAAGGAAATCAGAGTTCAGTTCTTCCTATTCAGCTGTACCATTAGGGCAGGTAGTAGGAAGGGGTCACTATATGATGCTTGGTATGGTGTCCCTGCTGAAACTGTTCATTTTCTTCCTGATTGCTTTAGTCACTTAGGGAAATTCCCACCAGTGCTATCTTTACCTTGGTGAGTAGCAATCTCCGACCATAACCTTCATGCTCCCTGTGCATCAGCCCTGTCACCGTAGGTGAAATATTCCCAGCTTGTAACCTAGAACAGAGAGCTTCCACCTCGTACTATTTACATAGACCTGATTGTGATGCTCCACAAAGGCCAATACTTGCTTGCGCTCATTGTTAGAAGTATCCATGGGCAACTCAAAAATTCATTATGCCAGGCACCCTTTCAGAAGGGGTTGTTGTGCTATTTCCTCATTTCTAATTGTGGTTTCGTCAACTCCACCTCTCTTCTTATCACCAGATTCTCGAATTTGTACAGAAAGCTTTATAGCCCACTTGAATGATGCCTCCCTTGCCTGACAATAAGGGCACCATGGAGCATACGCGACTATAATCCAGGAATTCTCTTTTTTCTCTTAGCCCGAGAAAAGGCTTTGATGTCCTTGCTTAGAAATAGGTATGATACAGAAGCTATATTCTGCACCCCATTATTACTAGTTTCAGCAGTATCAATGTTTCCATTGTGCAGACCACACTCCTTTCCTTTTGCATCCTCCCATCACCATCACCCTTCCCTTCCATGCCAGGAAGCAGTGCTGGAGTACATAGCTCACAACCTATTGAAATATATCCTTGTGAGTGTAACACATTGACAGGAACATTCTCAGTCCTCCAGAAGCTCCAGATGTCTGTGCCTTTGACATCTTCCATTTTTTGAGACTGCCAGCCCCCAATCCACGCCTTCAAACTTTTAAGAGCTCGTCTCAGGGGTCTCACTTTTCTGATATGGCAGCCATTTCTCCTAGGCTCAGTTTCTATAACCTGAAGTTCTCGATTAAAATTAGACTCAGATGCTCTGTCCAGATCTTTGGCCTTTCTTGTCCAGATCTTTGGCCTTTCTTGCCTAAGGGAAGGAAATGACTTTGCCAACACCTAGGCCTATTGCAAGGATGACGAACTGCTATTCTTCCATTGTCTAGCCTTTTTTTCGGACTGCTAGAAAAAAATCTCTAGCCGTGGAAGGTTTTTACTATACTCATGCATTATACCTTCATCGAATGTGTCAGTGTAGCTTTGTCATAGTCCTATCATCTCTATCGTGCGCAATCCAACTTCTTGTCTAAAGAATGCATGCTAGCTAGCCAGTATAGAACTACCACAAGGAAGATGCTAATGGTGTTGATGTAGTAAGTGATCTTGTTATCTTTAATAGGAAACATGCTGTGTACTTGTTCGTCTAATGTAGCTAGATCATGTCTACATGTCTTTCCATCCTTTCCATGCTCCGTTGGAGTGAAGTGAACTATCATGGGTTTGCTTGAGGGGCAAAAGACAGCAAGAATGTGCTCTCCACAGACTATCCCATCGGAAAGAAAGTAGTGTGTTTCCTTATCATTCTCACTTCAAGAGTGCATTGTGAAGGTGCATAAAAAAATCAAAATCTTATATCTTTTTTTTGCTCCATATTTGTTGAATGCTCGTATTCCTTTCTTTTATCGAAGCTTGGTGATACAAGTGATGAGCCAAACTCCACTGATTTTTGTAGAAGAACCCCAAAAAGAAAGCTTATTCACACATGATTAGAGAAAAATCAACAATGTTATTAGAAACAATCAACATAATAAAGTAAAAGATATCTACAACTACTCCTATTCTACTCGTAATCTTGAAGAATCACCACACCTGATCGATCAATCACCCAAAAAGGGGATCCTCATCACACCAAAAATGGCTCATCTCAACAAGTTATTATGAATCTTGCAAGCCGCAAATGCTCACAAGAGCGTAAAAAAAATGAAGAACTCAACAAATTGTCATGAAAAACTTGCATACATGTCTCTTTCACGTCATAAACCATCACGTAAGTGACAAGAGAAACGCTCCTCGGAAACGGCGCCAAAAGTTGTTGATGTTGTAGCATCACAACTCATACTTGTCAAACCAGGAAGCATCTCATGAGACCCAAATGTTTGCGTAGAAGCACTCAGCAGACGCAATGGCGCTTCGTCACGTATGATTAACAACGTTATTAACAAGAAGATGCAACATAAGCATCGCAAATGATGCACATAATCGTAATCACAAGCATAATAGCGACGTAATCATACATCACATGTCACAAGCATTAGACAAGAAGAGAACAACCACGAATGCACATCATGACGACGAGAGAGCAAGAGTCTATCTACAAACTAGCATTATCTCATTACTTCTAGAAAAGCTCTCCCAAAAGAAGAGGTGGAGACCTCTTTATATACAAAATGGCAAAAAAGCATGCTATGTGGGATTTCTCAACTGAAAGGAGAATGAATCCCACATTCTCTAGTGTGGCACTCACACACACCTATACAGAGTGCTTTATTAACTGAATGAAAGGTAGAAAAAGGTACAAATGATGATGAAAAAAAGAGTGGATCCAAGAAATATATATTTTATCCTCAATAGATGGATAGATAGATAGATAGATAGATAGATAGATAGATAGATAGATAGATAGATAGATAGATAGATAGATAGATAGATAGATCGATAGATAGATAGATCAATAGATAGATGGATGGATGGATGGATGGATGGATGGATGGATGGATGGATGGGTGGGTGGATAGATGGGTGGATGGATGGAGGGATGGATGAATGGAGGGATGGATGGATGGACATATGGATGGATGGATGGATAGATAGATAGATAGATAGATAGATAGATAGATAGATAGATAGATAGATAGATAGATAGATAGATAGATAGATAGATAGATAGATAGATAGATAGATAGATAGATAGATAAATACATAGATAGATGGATACATAGATAGATAGAGAGTAATAGAGTGGAGTGCTTTGATGGGACACCTGTTAACTACATATACTACACACATAACAACCTCAAGCTAGAATCTATGTGGTTAAGTTTGACCTTTGACCATACATCTTGCGATTTCCATGAGTGACTTGTTCTTTCCTTCAACATCTCCATTCTGTTGAGGTGTATACGGAATTGTACACTGATGTTTTATTCCACATTCAACCAAAAATGCAATCAAAAGACATGTATCCCCCCTCCCCATCAGAATTGAGGATGCCCATTTTGCATGCTGACAAATTTTTAGCCAAAAGTAGAAATTGTTTGAAGCACATAAACACTTGAGACTTTGCATTCAATGGATACAACCATGCATGCTTGGAAAAATCATCAATGAGATTCATGAAGTAGAGGTAGTTCCCAAAAGGTGTCTGCATAAGACCAAAAACATCACTATGAGCAAGGTGCAATTTCTGAGTAGCTCAAACTGAACCATCTTTTTGGAAGGAGGAATGCTACATTTTCCCCAAAATAAAGTCTTCATAGACATGTTTACCAGGTACCTCAAGTTTGGGCAAAGAGGACACCATTTAAGATTTTTGCAAGCATAATAGACTAGCAAAATTCAGATGACCAAAGCATGCATGCCAAAGTTTTGCATCTGAGATAGCCTGAAAATCTTGAACTCCACATGCTCATTCATTGATTGATTTTGCATAGTATATGAGCTTATACAACCCTGTTGAGCCCATAAAAGTCATATTGGTCAAAGTCAACCACATTCAAAGTCAACCACGGTCCAAGTCAAAAGGTCAAAGTCAAACTAATCAAAGTCAAAAAGGTCAAAGTCAACTGGTGCAAAGTCAAAGTGCTAAGGTGCAGGTGTCAAAGTGCACAGGTAGTGCACAATTAATTGTCCACAAAGGGTAAATTGGAGAAAGTGGGTTGCAGGTTGTAGAGGTATTTCTCTAATTTCCCCAAGATTCAAAGTGTTTTTAAAGTGTTTTGGAAGGTTCAGGTGAACCCTCTCTTATGTGCAAAAGTGAAGACTTAAAAGGAAAATATGAAGGTATGTGAAGCGACAACGTACGCAGAAGTGAAAGTATGGCCCCCCAATTAAAATTTTTGGTTTTAGTCTAAAGTCACTACAGGACAAAACAAGGAGTCGTTGGCTGCCACTTGGGAAGACAATCTTGGGACATCAAAGTGAGCACCAAGATACTCTTGCAGTTAGGAGCGTACGTGAATCGACACACTCCAATCAAGGCAAGGACTATTCTTGGACCATTCTAAGTGTAAGCAAGAGTGAGCATAGTCGAAGTGAAGCAAGAGAGAGAAGTGCAAGAGACACACAGTGTGCGACGCAGAGAAGTGAAGTGCAAGGTGTGCATGAAGAGTGACCAAGGAAGTGTGCAGAGGAGTGCTAAGCTTGTCCCCCAAGGATCCCAAGGTCTTACTGAAGTGTGTGTGCGCCGATAGAAGGTATCCATCCTCCCCCTTAGTGGAAGCTTGGTGCAAGGTGTGCACAAGAGCAGGCTTGTAGAAGGTGGAGGCTTGGTGCAGAGGAGGCCGACAGCAACAAGTCCCTTGGGTATTTGGTATTTTGTAATTGAGCACTCTATGGGATTTTGCACAGAAGCATTGGTTGTATTGTGCTTCAACCTTGTATTTGTCTTACTGTAATCAATCGACAGAGACTTCCAATGTGTATTTTCTCTTCTGGTCTTCCCCTTTTCTCCTACAAACACTCAAATCCCTTCTTGTCTAAGAATCCCTCAACAAAATTTGGCACGCACGGTGGGACTTCCAAGGAGATTTGAGCATAGAAGAAGATATATTGCAGTTGGAGAAGCAATATTCAAGCGTCAACAGTACTACTTCAGTGGACTAAGAGGTACATATTCTTATCAATTATTTCATACTAAGAGGACTATGAACAGCCCATGACCGCAACCCGGTCCCAAACATTGAGGGTCACCTGCAAGCAAAAAAGAAGGAAGGCTGTTAGAAGATCCTCTAGTCCACTTTCATCAACTTCATCAGTAAGGACCATGGCGGGATAGGTAGACTTGGAAACCTTACTCTCAAGATTAAATATAAAATTTCCTTCTTTCAAAGGCCTAGCTCAGGAATATCCAGACGAGCATATTAGAAGATTTTTGGCACTATGAAAAACTAGAGGCTTAATGGGTAGGGAGGATGCCTTTTTGATACTCTTCATTGCCACGTTAGAAGGATTAGCAGATAAATGGTTCAGTCAGTTTGCTGAGAACCATTTTACAACTTGGGACCTGATGAAAGATGCATTTAAAAATCAATTCCAGCATGGGAATACTGCAGAGATCATCATAGAAGAACTAGAAAATTTGAGATTGGGTCCAGGTGAAAAGTTCCTAGAGTTTGTGACTAGGGCCAAGGCACTAATGGCTAAATTGCCAGACCCACCACATGATTTTTTTGTTAAGAAATGGTTAGCTAAGCCACTTCCAGTGGCCACCCAATGCAAAATCAAAGAATTAGTGTTGCCTACAGCCTCCATAGAGGAATTCATCAACACAGCTACAAGATTGGAACAAATAAGGCAACAATATGGAGCAACTTCTTCTCAACTACCATATTCTATAGAGATGGAGGATCGAGTAATCCAGCTAAGGAAGGAGCTGGAGGGCTTAAAAAGGAATAAGCCCCACAAAGAGGAGGAGAATGTTGTTACTGAGTTGCGAAGGGAGATTGAAGCATTAAAGCTCCAAAAGGAGGAGGAGGCCCAAGCAGAGGAATTGGCCCAACTGCAACAGGAGCTGCAGGAACTCAAAGGGGGTGGCATCAAGAGTGGTCTTTGGTGTTCCATGTGCAGTAAGCAAGGGCATATAGTAAGTGAATGTCCTCTGTTAAGTGTGACTTGCCAAATATGCAGGAAAGTTGGCCATGAGGCCCAAGAATGCCAATCAAGAGGAATGCCTGCAACAACATATTGGACACAAGGAGGACCCCTACCACCAACAAATGTGATGGCTTCTGCACCCAATCAAGGTAACACTTACAACCCTAGACAGAGGAATAACTTTGCAAATGGGCATAGAAGGCCAATCATTTGTTTCCGATGTGGAGAATGTGAGCACTATCAAAGTAGGTGCACTCTACCAGAAAATGCCCCTCCTTGCACAAACTGCCCAGAGGCCAGAGACCACTATACAAATTGTTGTCCTAAGAATCAAGCCTCTTCATCCGGGCCCCATATTCAAATGATTTCTGTACACAAAGAAGAAATGTTAGATCAGGTCAATGAGCCATCACCATCTACTAGGGTGGTGCAGCTAGAAGAAATAGACTCTTTTACAGTGCAGACAAGAAATAAAGGAAAGGCTCAAGTAGATATAGCTCAACAACCAAGAATTGATGGATTGAACAAAGACAAAGAGATATCTGGAGACAAAACCATTGCATGTGCAGATACTAGGCAAAAAGGAGATCCCATATGTACCAGTGATGCCATTGGGCATGCATTCAACAGGGCTCACGAGGAGTTTGGTAAGTCAATTGGAGCCCATGCTCTTAAGGAATCAGAGGCTTCAAAGCTTCTCAAATCCATGAAAAAGGAGGTTAGTATTTTTGATTTAATAAAGATGGATGGGAAATTCACGTAAGAACTATTGTAGATAATTGATGAGGCTTCTACTACAAGTTTGATAGCAAAGACTAGTGTTTTACATAAAGGAAAATTTGTAGGGGAAGCACCCCTTACATATTATAAAAGTCCTCAGCTGACAGTTGTTGGGAAAGATGGATGGATGATCCAAGAGATTGAGTAGGTACTGCTAAAACCTGCTTTGTACCAGCCCTCTTTAGCTTCAGACTTGATTAGTAGACTCCCTTAGCTTTCCAATGACACCAAGAAATGGCCTATGTCCTTTGGAAATGAAGTGTGTAATGATTGAATCAAAACAGATAACTTTGGAAGTCACAAAGTCAAGAAAACTTTCTATTTTGGTCTTGACACATGCTCAATGTTTTGCTCAGTGTGACCAGCACAGTAGCAATTGATAAAATTCCTTCTAGTTGTATTTCATTAGCTTAGTAAGCTAACATTTGCAAGTGGAATGATGTAAAATAATGAACTACGCACTCTTTGTGGATACGGTGGAAGAAGTATGATGCGAAGTTGATTGGCTCACGGGCAGCTAAGTCTATGGCAGAGTAAAATGGCCGAGATATGCCGTAAGTGCGCTTCTGTAGGTTTAGGATTGCTACTAGGAATCGGAGGGCGGATCTTTCTGGTTCCGGTCGACATAGGATGGCGTATTCATTGGATGAATATCTGGGGAACAACTCTATGATTCTGGCAACTAGTAGACTCGGGCCATTTTCGCGACCTTGCGATGGGAGTCGAAACGACTCAGTGAAGGTTTGGAAGGTGATTACTGTTCGGGAGGGTAAAGATGTGAAAGCCCAACTTTGCTCCTTGGCGGGTGCTTGAGCGATGGCATAGATGATCTGGGCAAAGAAGGGGTGGGATTCCACTGAATGCCAAGGCAGTTCAGCGAAATTTGCAAGCCCACGGTTGCGCAGGAACTCTCCTACATCGGCAGGGAGTCCATCACGGAAAGCGGCATAATTAGCCAAAGCTTCCATGGCGCAACAAAGATAGCAAGCTCAAAACGCAGGCACACAGGGATTTCACGATCATACAAAGCACTCAAACACAATAGCGATTTTTGGCGAAACAAAGATAGCAAGCTCAAAACGCAGGCACACAGGGATTTCACGATCATACAAAGCACACAACAGACGGCGCCAGTGTTAAACGCTGTTAGTTTCTTCTAACTGTCAGAAACACATCTAAGCACCTAAGTGGGTTCTTGGGAGTGGTAGGGGTCTGTTAGACAGAGGCCCTATACTTAGTTCCCAAAATAACTACTTCAGGTACAGATACTAAGAGCTCTATCGGAATATACTGTCCTTAGGCAATGCCATCACAGTCTTAGCTCAACCACATGTACCGACTTCACTGTACCAAACTTGTCAGTATCTTGATACCGGGCTAATTCAGAACAATACGCTACTGTACCGTTTAGCAGTAGTCCAACCTTCACCAAACAGCACTCACAATCAGGCAAATCAGATCATAGAAGGTTCCTGTTCCAAACCTACAGTACTGACGACTAACACACACTAGAATTATCCTTAACTATAGGTAACTCTCACCGTACAATTACAGGTCGTTAACAACACGACTTCTACACAACGTTCTTAGGGAAAGATTACCACAGTCACACAGACTCATCAATACTTAGCAGTTCAAACAAGAAGAGGAGCGCCACGTCGTACGTCTTCAGAATAAATCGTCACAAAGATCCACAGTGACCTCTTTCAGACAACGATCTAACGACTTACTGAATGGAATTAAACTCACAATGCAATCGAGATCAATAGAGAACAACACAGATACACAGTACACCAGAGTACGCAGAGCTTAAACAAGACACACTACATCAACACTCAGACATTCACCCAGACGAACAGTCGGGTGATACCCAGACATAGCCTGAAAAAACGCCTTCTTGCGCATTCCTTTTCATTGCTTTATATAGAAATTACAAATATGCACGTAACGACCTTTCGCGCGTGTTTTACAAAGATTTCTGTTATACCTGTCCCAATCCGGCGGCCAACTAACAGTAGCAGAAAGTTTGAGGCACTTGTGCTGGTGAACCAAAACCTATATATATGTTTGGCACAAAAGGAAAAAATTGCCTACATAAGCACTGTGATAGTGTGTTCGCAAACCAAAGCAAGCTCATGACACCACACAACAAAATTGTTTTGAACTCCTAATCACGGGTGTCGATGATGTGCTAGATGAAGCAGTGACTTGCTCTCATACCAATTGTTGGAGTTTGAGGTATTTGGGAGCGTGCGAATAACAAAAGAAAGAAGAAGAAGAAGCTCTAAGCACAACACATAATACTGATTGTGGTTACTCTGCTCTGAAACCACTTGTTGATGGCCGTCACGGCAAAGGCTTGAACCTTGTTAAGCCTGCGGAATTCGCCGCGCCACCGAAAGGATGCTAAGCTAGAGCGATATTAGAACACCTCTATAATCAACAGTAGCTTAGCAAGGTTACTGCCACTCAAAACATATAAGACTGTATTTTGAATTTACTGAAATTCAACGGGAACTTCACCGGACTGTCACCAGACTAACACTGTAATTATACCGGAATCAACTCCTATTCTGTTTGTAATTACTTCAAGTGAATATACATGAAGTAAGGAAGTGATGCGTGAACTTCCTTCACTGAATGAACTCTTTCTAAAGTTTAAGGAAAAACTTCACCAGTTCAGAGTGCCTCTTTCCGGTCAAACTTTGTCCTCTGTGTACATATCCATTTCATCGAAATCCTTGACGAACTGATAGTAGAGATGTCTAGCTATAAGATAAGCTATCTCTCATACAAAACCTTAATTTATTCTACGAGATATACTTCGTTGTTCTACCGGAAAACACATTTACTGAGAAAACTGTAACTGACCGAAAAATACGTTTACTGAGACAACTATAATTGACCGAAACATTCGTTTACTGAGAAAATAACTGTTAACTGACTTTCTACCGTAACATGAAAACTCAAGTTTCTTCACATACGAACAGTGCGCGCAAAACTTCCACATGAACATGTGTTTTCTATTAGAGAAGATGTGTACAAACTAGCTTGGCCTTTTCTTCCTCAAGCTATGGAAACTCTCCTACACTGAGTAGTTTCTCTTTACCATCTCTCTCAGATGAATACCTGACATTTCAGGTTTCTGTTATTCATCTTTACATACGTGGTCTCTGGCGTCTTCTGAAAAACTTCTCCTCTTTTCTTGACCTCTATATGCGCTCTATTTAAACTGCACGCTCTACTCACGCACGTTCTTGCTCGCACTCCCTCTTTTTTCTTATGCACGTTCTCTCTTTATATACAGTTTTGATTCGGTATAATGAACTCTAACAAACTTTGATTCTGGAAGATTCTACGCTGCACATAACGGTCGTGAATTTGTCCCTTCACTAAGGCTTTTGATTTTCTGAATGCTTTGATTCTGCTTCTCTTTATCTTTCTTTTTCTTTTATGTCTGTCCGTATGTCAAATTCGTGAGTGATTCTTCAATAGCTCCCCTCAATCACTAATTTGACTCTTCCTGTCTTTCATATATTTTTCTTTCTTTTATACCTGCCATTTCTTTGAATCTACTTGTCTTCGTTCCATCCAAGCTCTTTGTCAGAATATCTGCAATCTGATCTTTTGTCGGAGTGTATACTATTTCTATCTCCTTCTCCATTACCTTTTCCCTTAGGAAATGATACTGAATTTCTGTGTGCTTTGTTCTTGCATGAAATACTGGATTTGCTGCAAGATACAATGAGCTCATATTATCTCCATGTATGATAGGTATACCTTGATCAATACCCATGCTTTTGAACAAGGTCTGCATCCATATCACTTCTTTGGCTGCTTCTACAAGTCCTTTATATTCTGCTTATGTTGACGATAAAGCCACTGTGTGTTGTTTCTTCGAACATCAGCTCACTAGCTTATCTCCTAGGTATATCATATACCCATGCATTGATCTTCTGTCATCTTGACTTCCTGCCCAATCTGAGTCACTGAATGCTCTCAGCTGTATATCTGACATAAAAGGATAGTATAATCCTTCTTTTATAGTTCTTTTGATATATCTAAGAACTCTCTGTCCTGCAACCCAATGTTGATCTTTCGGACAACGCATGAACTGTGAGAGAACTCCCACTGCATAGCTAAGATCCGGTCGCGTTAGTGTAGCGTAAATTAGACGTCCCACTAACGACTGATACTTTCTCATATCTTTAAACTCTGCACCACTATATTTGCTGAGTTTATGATTTGCTTCAAGTGCTGTTGAAGCTTCTCTGCAATTCTCCATATTAAACTTCTTCAATAAGTTTCGGAGATACCTTTCTTGCGAAACATATACACCATGATCTGTCTATGTGATTTCCATTCCAAGAAAGTATGACAACTTTCCTAGGTCACTGATCTGAAACTCCTTTCAAGTAATCTCTTTACTTCTTTAATTCCTTCATCTGACGTACTTGTGATTATAATGTCATCTACATAGATACAAATGTAGATCATACCTTCTTCTGTTCTCTTAATGAGTAGACTTGCATCTGGTTTTGAACTTTGGTATCCAAGTTCATTGAGATACTTCACAAGTCTGTAATTCCAAGCTCTTGGAGCTTGCTTCAGCCCGTAAAGTGCTTTTCTTAATCTGCAAGAAAAATTTGGGTATCTGGAACTTACAAACCCTTCCGGTTGTTCCATATAGGCTTCATATGATATATATCCATTCAGAAATGCATTCTTTATATCTAGCTGACTTAGCTTCCATCCTTTAGATGCTGCTATAGCAATCACTGTCCTTATGGTTGACATCTTTGCCACCAGACTAAATGTCTCATCATAATCTATGCCATGCATCTGAGCATAGCCCTTGATAACCAGTCTAGCTTTGTATCTGGCTATCCTTCCATCTGCAAGTTTCTTAACTTTGAAAACCCATTTATTTCCAATTACTTTCTTACCATTTGGTTTTGGAACAAGTTCCCATGTCTTGCTCTCTTCCAGTGCGCTGAACTCTTCTTCCCATTGCTTCTTACCTTTAGCTTCATCATAGTTCTGAGGTTCTTCATCATCTTTGACCATATATGCATAATTTTTCTGAGTTATATAAGAAGTATCATAGGAATACCTTTCTGGTTGTTTCCTTACCCTGTTTGACCTTCTTGGTTCAAACTCTTCATGTGTATCTGAATACACATCTTCATCAAATCCCTGTTCATCTTCATTTCTCATACCTAATCTGATCCTGGACGTGCTTGCCTGCATATAGTCTTCATCTCTATTCACCTGTACAATTGATTTCCCTTTCTCTTTTCTTCTTACTTCTTCTTCAAATTCTTCAATTGTATGACTTTGAACTGTATACCAGCTTTTTTGTTCATCAAATGTAACATCTCTGGAAATAGTAAACTATTTTGTTAGAGGACTCCATAACCTGTAGCCCATCTGCTTTTCATCATATCCGACGAACACATATTTCTCTGCTTTTGGTTCGAGCTTATGTCTGTGTTGTGATGGTACATAAGCATAAGCTACTAATCCAAACACTTTGCAATGGTCAAGTTTGGTTTCTTTCCCCACCAAGCTTCATAAGGGGTCATTCCATCTAAAGCTGTACACGGTAATCTGTTTACCAAGTATGTAGCTGTATTTACGGCTTCAGCCCAAAGATAGTTTGGACAATCTTTTTCTTTTAGCATAGCTCGTGCAAACTCAACTAGAGTTCGGTTCCTTCTTTTTGCTACACGATTTTGTTGTGGTGTATACCTGCAGGTTATTTCTCTCTTAATACCTGCATTCCAAAGATAATCATTGAACTCTCGGGAGAAATATTCTCTACCTCCATCAGACCTCAGTCTCTTAAGCTTTCGACCTGTGAGTCTTTCAGCATATGCATGAAAATGCTTGAAAGCTCCAAACACTTCTGATTTCTCTTTCAAAACATAAAGAGTTATCCATCTTGTAGCATCATCAATGAATAGAACATAATACCTCGATCCGCTGATTGATCCTTCTTTTGTTGGACCCCATACATCTATATGAATGAGTTCAAGTACTCCATCATGTTTGAATCCTTTCTTCTGGAAAGGTAACCTGTGGGCTTTTCCCATCTGACATGCTTCGCATTTGTGTATCATGTGTTGGTTCTGTACATTCAGTAATCCCAACACTGATTGATTTGAAATCATAGCTTTAATTCCTTTTTCATTGAAATGACCTAATCTCTTATGCCAGAGATCAAGTTCTGTAATCACCTTTTCACCATGTGTGAGCAGCGCTTGGCCAATGTTCCCTTGTACTCTGAAAGTAAAGAGTCTACCTTCTTTCTTACCAGAGACAATCTGATTATATCCATTCTCGAGATCTTCTACAAATACTCCTTCATTTGTAAATCTGACCTGAAAACCTTTCTCAACTATTTGTCCTACACTAATTAAATTTTCGGTATTTTCGGAACATACAAAACATTGGTTAGCAAATCTGCTCCACTTTTACATTTCACTTTTCCAATTGAATGTACACTATGCCTCATATTGTCACCTGTTTGAATAGTATGACTAGAACTACCTTTTTCCAATTCTGACATCAGTTCTATATTTCCTGACAAATGATTAGAACATCCAAAATCAATGTAAAATACCTTTAGGTCTTCGTTATCTGATGTGCTGATTGAGTTCATCATCAATGATGTATGACTTTCATTCTGTGTATCATTTGCGTAGTTGTTGTAGGTGGTGTTATAGGATTGATTCTGTCCCCAGCTTCTTGCTCCACCTCTACCATAGCCTCCTCTTTGATTCTGTCTTCCTCTTTGAAAATTACTTTGATATCTTTCGCTTCTACCTCTGCTGTTACTGTTCTGATTTTGATTTGATCCTTGTTGATTGTGCCAGCAATCATGAGCCAGATGATTACTTAATCCACAGATCCAGCAAGCCTTCTTGTTGTTGTTGTGACTACCTCTTCCCTTTCCAAAGCCTCTTGCTCTTCCTCTGCCGGTGCCTTTACCTCTTGCGTAATAAGCCTGAGAACTCGACTCTTCTTCATCTTTTGACTTACCTTTGTCTGCTTTCTTCTTGTTCTTCATGTACATTGTAGAACTTTGTCCTTTATCTGCATCTCCTTTCAGGTCTTGCTCATATGTGAGCATCAAACCAAGCAACTGATTTAAATCTGGTACAAAATGATTTAAAGAAAGTTCAGTTGAGAGTACGAAAGGTTTCCACCTTTCATCTCCTCTCAAAACTGTTAGCAGTTGCGCTATCAATCTCTGATCTTTGACATCTTCATTTATGGATCCAAGACTATCTACTAGATCCTTCATCTTAGTGACATAGTCACTAATGCTTTGATTCGACTTCTTTTTGAACGTTGTGAATTCGGACCATAAGCTAGCCTTCCTAGCTTTCGTAGTATTTTGGAAATGATCTTCCAACGCACTCCATATGTCCTCCGCTTTCTCCAGACCTCTAATGTGCGGTAGTAGATGATCTGTAACGGTATTATAAATGTAAGCTCTTGCCGTTGCATCTTTCTTCTGCCACAGCTTCAAGGCTTCTAATTCTTCTTTTTCCGGTTGACTATCATCTTCAAAAGTCGGCTTCTTTTCTTCTCCGGTCACATACATCATTAAGTCCTTACTCATAAGTAAGGCTTCCACTCGCATTACCCATGTGGGATAATTATCTCTGTCCAATTTATCAATTTGGACATGATCTGCCATGATCTTCTTGTTTCTGTTACTTCTGGTGAGTGTAATGTTAAAGGGTTTTACCTTTTGTAAACCTTTACCCTTGAGAATAACTTCGAAACGTTTCTTGATGCCGTTTGTTGTTGATTCTCTTTCCGTTCCTTCTTCTGAGAAACTTTTTCCGTTCTTCAGAATCTTTTCTGTTCTGGTTCCACTTGTTGTGGTTAACCGGCTTTGAACCCTCTTCTTAGATCTCACGGCTCTGATACCACTGATGGTGGTTCCTCTACTCTGAAACCACTTTTTGATGGCCGTCACGGCAAAGGCTTGAACCTTGTTAAGCCTGTGGAATTCGCTGTGCCACCGAAAAGATGCTAAGCTAGAGCGATATTAGAACACCTCTATAATCAACAGTAGCTTAGCAAGGTTACTGCCACTCAAAACATATAAGATTGTATTTTGAATTTATTGAAATTCAACGGGAACTTCACCGGACTGTCACCAGACTGACACCGTAATTATACCGGAATCTTACCGGAATCAACTCCTATTCTGTTTGTAATTACTTCAAGTGAATATACATGAAGTAAGGAAGTGATGCGTGAACTTCCTTCACTAAATGAACTCTTTCTGAAGTTTAAGGAAAAACTTCACCAGTTCAGAGTGCCTCTTTTCAGTCAAACTTTGTACTGTGTGCACATATCCATTTCACCGAAATCCTTGACGAACTGATAGTAGAGATGTCTAGCTATAAGATAAGCTATCTCCCATACAAAACCTTAATTTATTCTGCGAGATATACTTCGTTGTTCTACAGGAAAACACATTTACTGAGAAAACTATAACTGACCAAAAAATACGTTTACTGAGACAACTGTAATTGACTGAAACATTCGTTTACTGAGAAAATAACTGTTAACTGACTTTCTACCATAACATGAAAACTCAAGTTTCTTCACATACGAACAGTGCGCGCAAACTTCCACATGAACATGTGTTTTCTATTAGAGAAGATGTGTACAAACTAGCTTGGCCTTTTCTTGCTCAAGCTATGGAAACTCTCCTACACTCAGTAGTTTCTCTTTACCATCTCTCTCAGATGAATACCTGACATTTCAGGTTTCTGTTATTCATCTTTACATACGCGATCTCTGGCGTCTTTTGAAAAACTTGTCCTCTTTTCTTGACCTCTATATGCGCTCTATTTAAACTGCGTGCTCTACTCACGCATGTTCTTGTTCGCACTCCCTCTTTTTCTTATGCACGTTCTCTCTTTATATACAGTTTTGATTCGGTATAACAAACTCTAACAAACTCTGATTCTGGAAGATTCTACACTATACATAACGGTCGTGAATTTGTCCCTTCACTAAGGCTTTTGATTTTTTGAATACTTTGATTCCGCTTCTCTTTATCTTTCTTTTTCTTTTATGTCTGTTTGTGTGTCAAATTCGTGAGTGATTCTTCAACAAATATTGTGTGTATTACCAAGTGAATGTACAAAGATAAGTACTCATTAGGGTTATGGGTGTATATACAAGCTGGGAAAAAAAACCTCCTAAAAAGGGAAAAAAGTGCCCCGGTGGTCCTAGTGTGTTCACACACATTACTGAAGTATATCAACACATGGTAGGAGTGAGAGTTAACTCCCTCTCTCTCCCATTTTGACAACAACTTTGAATTTCGGGCATGCATGAGCGGGATTGTTCACTCATTTGTCTCTATCCTCTCTTCATTGTGTTATCATTGGTTCACATAGTTAGTGGGGGGGGGGGGGGGGGGGGGGGGGGGGGGGGGGGGGGGGGGGGGGGGGGGGGGGGGGGGGGGGGGGGGGGGGGGGGGGGGGGGGGGGGGGGGGGGGGGGGGGGGGGGGGGGGGGGGGGGGGGGGGGGGGGGGGGGGGGGGGGGGGGGGGGGGGGGGGGGGGGGGGGGGGG
>MU264308.1:0-28960 GCA_020310875.1 Ceratopteris richardii
GGTTTCAAAGTCAACAATATAACAACACCTACTACAATTATGCTTCAGATCAAAAGGAAGATTCAACATTGATAATGAATGCAACTTGTGAAAGGCAGAATGAAGATCAAAGAGTCTTCTACATTGATTCAGGGTGTAGCGATCACCTGAGTGGTAATATAGCCTTGATGACTGATTTGGAGAATAAGGTATCTAATCATGTTGTTCAAACAGGTGACAACACAAAGCATAATGTGAAGTCAATTGGATCAGTGAAGGCCAAGGATGGAAGCACCTTATTGAGTAAGGTCTTGTATGTTCCTACAATTCCTAAGAATTTGATAAGTGTAGGACAAATTGTGGAAAAAGGTTATGAAGTAAGGTTCACTAATGAAGGAGTGTTTGTGGAAGACCCTAGCAATGGGTATAAACAAATTGTTTCAGGGAAGAAAGAAGGAAGATTGTTCACATTGAAGATTCAAGGTAATATTGGTCATGCCATGTTCACATATGGAGGACATAAGATTTCTGAGTTAGATCTTTGGCACAAGAGGCTTGGACATTTCAATGAAAGAGGTATTAAAGACATGATTAACAATGGTTCAGTGCTTGGTTTGCCTAATGTTGCAGGTTAACATATGACATACAGATGTGAGGCATGTCAATTAGGTAAGGCTCATAAGCATTCCTACTCCAAGCATGGTTTTATGTACTCAAAGAAGCTTGAGTTGGTACATACAGATGTGTGGGGACCATCAAAAGATTTCAGTATAAATGGGTCAAGATATTATGTGATTTATGTTGATGATGCTACTAGATGGATCACTATTTATGTGATCAAAGATAAGTCAGAAGTGTTTAATACATTTAAACACTATCATGCATATGCAGAAAGAATTACAGGACATAAGTTGAAAAGACTAAGGTCAGATGGAGGGGGAGAGTATTTCTCTAATGAATTCAGTAATTACTTGTGGGATGCAGGTATAAAAAGGGAAGTTACTTGCAGGTACTCTCCTCAACAAAATGGTGTAGCAGAAAGGAGAAATAGAACTCTTGTTGAGTTTGCAAGGTCCATGATGAAGGAGAAAAATTGCCCTAATTATTTGTGGGCTGAGGCTATAAATACAGCTACTTATTTGGTCAATAGGTTACCATGTAAAGCTTTGCAGGGAATGACACCTTATGAGGCATGGTGGGGTAAGAGACCTACACTAGACCATTGCAAAGTATTTGGATGTTTGGCCTATGCATATGTGCCATCACAATTAAGGCAAAAATTGGAACCTAAAGCTGAAAAATATGTGTTTATTGGTTATGATAAGCAGATGGGATACAGGTTGTGGAATCCATCCACAAAACATTTTCTTGTATCAAAAGATGTTACATTTGATGAGCAAGGTACTTGGTATGCAGGTACTATCAATATTAACACAGATGATGAAGAGGTTGTGAGCCAAAGGAAAGGTAAGTCAAAGGTTCAAATAATTGATGAAAGAGAATAATGAAGTGCAGGTTGAAGTGGAAGAAACACCTAGGTTTGATCCTGAATATGAAGAAGCAGAAACCTCAAGAAGTGGAGAACTTAGGAGGTCTACAAGGAACAAATGGCAACCTACAAGGTATAGCTATGATACTTCATTTCTGGCTACCAAAGATTATGCTTACATGATTAAAACAGATGAAGACCCTT
Organism: Ceratopteris richardii; assembly: GCA_020310875.1. Classification (NCBI taxonomy): domain Eukaryota; kingdom Viridiplantae; phylum Streptophyta; class Polypodiopsida; order Polypodiales; family Pteridaceae; genus Ceratopteris; species Ceratopteris richardii. Next base: position 1,673 of record MU264308.1, read on the forward strand.
CTACATATGAAGAGGCAAAAGGTAAAGAAAATTGGGAGAAAGCTATGCAGGAAGAATATGATGCATTATTGGAGAATCAAACATGGGATTTGGTTCCAAAACCAAATAGCCAGAAGATCATTGGATGTAAGATTTGCAGATGGAAGTGTGTCTAGGTACAAAGCTAGACTTGTTGTCAAAGGGTTTGCTCAGACATATGGTGTTGATTATGATGAGACTTATAGTCCTGTGGCAAAGATGACAACCATCAGGACACTTATAGCAATTGCTGCATGTAAAGGTTGGAAATTGTGTCAATTAGATGTGAAAAATGCTTTTTTGAATGGTTATATTTCAGATGATGTGTTCATGGAGCAACCTCAAGGGTTCAGAGATAAAAGGTATCCAGATCATGTGTGCAAGCTCAAGAGAGCTTTGTATGGCTTGAAGCAGGCCCCAAGGGCATGGAATTATAGACTTGTAAAGTTCTTGAAAGAACTTGGATTTCAGGTGTCTAAAGCAGATAGTAGCTTGCTTGTCAAAGCAAGTGATAATGGTTTCATATACATGTGCATATATGTTGATGATATAATCCTTACAGGTACAGATGAGGAAGGAATACAAAGACTAAAGAAGCAAATGGAAAAGGAGTTCAAAATAAGTGACTTGGGAGACTTGTCATACTTCTTGGGCATGGAGATTACATATACTCAACATGGAGTATTTGTGACCCAAGAAAGGTATTTGAAGAACTTGTTAATCAAGTTTAAAATGGATGATTGCAAGGTAGCACCTACACCAATGGAGGTGAATCACAAATTGAGTAAATTTGGAGGTGAAGAATTCAAGGACATGAGACAATATCAGAGTTTGGTTGGTAGTCTTATCTATGCTACTTTAACTAGACCTGATTTATCATATGCAGTAGGGGTTTTGTCTCAATTCATGCATTGTCCTAGGAAAGAGCATTGGATTGCAGGTCAAAGAGTGTTGAGGTACATTAAGGGTACACTCAAAGAAGGTTTGTATTATGGGTTTACATCAGATACAAACATCAAGATCTATAGTGATGCAGATTGGGCAGGTAATCCAGATGATAGAAGATCAACCTATGGATACATGTGTTATGTGGGAGATAAGTTAATCTCCTGGTGCTCAAAGAAGCAACATATAGTTGCTTTGTCATCTACAGAAGCAGAGTACAAAGGCATGGTTGAAGCTGCAAAAGAAGTGATATGGCTTAAGACTCTAATGAAGAGTTTTGACACTATACAGAACATACCTATCATTTATGGTGATAACATGAGTTCATTATATCTAGCTGCTAATCCTGTTTTTCATGCCAGGACTAGACACATTGAGATACAGTATCACTTTCTAAGAGAGAAGGTGATGGATAAGGAGATTGAAGTCATACATACTTCAACAAAAGATCAGATAGCTGATATGCTTACAAAGAGCTTGGATGGACCAAAGCTACAGAAGTTTAAAGACATGGCAGGTATAAAGAAGATAAGAGAAACCTCAATTGATGATTGAGGGGGAGCTGTTGGTGCAGACCAATCACCAATTGAAGATTTGAAGGACAAAGGATGGAGATGAGATCAAGTTTTGAAGCAAAGAAGATGGATACATTCACATAGTGAAAGACATGTACACATATGTGTTGAGAGTGATGGTTGGATGCACTCAAGAAATGAGTTGGTGCTGCTACACCTGCTTCACACCAGCCCTCCTTTGATTCCAGAAATGCTTAGTAGACTCCTTGAGCTTTCAAATGATACCAAGAAAGCATATATGTGCTTTGCAAATGATTTGTGTAATGACCAAATCAAAACAGACAACTTTGCACTTCACAAATTTTAGAAAACTTGCTATTTCTGTAATGATACCTGCTCAGTGTTATGCTCAGTGTGACCAGCACACTTGAAATTGAAACAATTCCTTTTGAGGGTATTAAAGTACCTTAATAAGCTACCATTTGCAAGTGGAATGAGCAGAAATGATAAACCACATCCAGAGAAATTGATTTAGCAAAATTATGATTACCCCCGACTTTTTAGGAGAGTTGCAGAGATAGACCAGAGGTGACTTCGAAGCCGATGTCTAGAAAATGGCTGAATGAAATCTTCTGAAATTTTGTATGCTTGTAGAAGACCTTAAGCTGGTTCCAACGAGCTATTAAACTCTTGATTTGGTTCAGTGAGAACTGAGAAATGCTCCTTGGAAGTTGACAGACTTGAAGTAGAAAACACAGAGAACCAGATATGATGAATGTGTATATATCTATTGATTGATATGATTATACAAGCTCATTAGCATGACAAGCATAGCTAATTGAGGTGTGATGGTGTAGGCTATGGAGTAGCACTAACACACACACACAGTTACAACAGTACAATGCCTCGGGGAGTGAGCTGAAGTGACAGGACTCTCTTACCCGCGAGTTTTGCCTTCACTTTTTATATGAGTTGAAGGTTAATTTGAATTTCAAATTCAAACTTAGGCTCCCTAGAATATCTCTACTAAAAGTAGGGAGATATTCTCTCCATTTACATCATTCAATTTCCACGACTAATCAAGTAGGTAACTGATTTCAAGTAGATGCCAAGTCACTAAGACTTTTACAATGAGTAAAAGGTAATAACACATAGGACTAGGTTCCTATGGTTCTTGCTTCTCATAAATATATCCTTCAAGGGGTCCAAGCCAAATCTTCCAAGGTTCCAAGCCAATGTGTGAAGGCTTGAAATGCACCAACAGCTCCCCCTCAAGCCAAACACTTTGGCTTAAGTCTTCATCTTCAATCTTCAATTACTTCCTGCAATCCAATCATGGATTTAAATCTGCATAACTTGTTTCCATCCAATGCTTTAGTGAGTAAATCTGCACATTGCATATTAGTAGACACATAAGTCAATTGAATGTCTTTACTAAGCAACTTCTCTCTCACATAGTGGTAATGAACCTCTATGTGTTTGGTTCTGGCATGATATATTGGATTAGTTGCAAGGTGAAGAGAGCTAGTGTTATCTCCAAATATGATTGGTGGCCTTGTATATAGACCTAACTCTGTATATAGAAGCTTCAACCAGATAGCTTCTTGAGTGGCATTGGCAAGCCCTCTATACTCTGCTTCAGTGGATGACAATGCCACTGTAGGTTGCTTCTTGGCTGACCAAGAAATAGGCTTATCTCCTGCAAAACAAATGTATCCTGAGGTGCTTCTCCTATCATCCTTGCATCCTGCCCAATCTGCATCTGAGTAAACTTTAATGTCAATATCTGATGTATAAGGAAAGTACAAACCATGACTTTGAGTTCCCTTCAGATACTTCAAGATCTTCTTTGCTGCCTCTAGGTGAGGTACCCTTGGTTTGTGCATGAATTGACTAAGCACACTAACTCCATATGGTATGTCAATTCTTGTCAAGGTAGCATAGTTCAAACTACCTACCATACTTTGATACCCTTTGATGTCTTGGACTTCTTCTCCTTCATGAGCACTTAGCTTTAGGTTGACCTCCATTGGAGTAGTAGATACCTTAGCATTCTGCAAACCAAACTTCTTGACCATATCCTGCACATACTTCTTTGAGTGATATATATACCTGAGTTGGTGTAGACTAACTCAAGACCTAAGAAGCTACTTCAATAATCCAAGATCACTAATCTTGAATTCTTTCATCATCTGTTCCTTTGATGTGCCTAATCCCATTGACATCATTGCTTGTAATGATGATGTCATCAACATAAATACATAAGTAGATTACCTCTGTACTACTTCTCTTATGAATAGGGAAGTGTCTGCTTTACTCATCACAAATCCTTGGTCTTGGAGATAGGTTGTCAACCTGTAATTCCATGCTCTAGGTGCCTGCTTTAAACCATACAGAGCCTTCTTCAGTTTACAAACATAATGTACCTTTTTTGGATCTTCATAGCCAGGTGGTTGTGACATGTAGACTTCTTCAGATATCCATCCATTCAAGAAAGCATTCTTGACATCTAATTGGTACATATTCCAATTCTTGGATGCAGCTACACTCACCAATATTCTGATAGTTGGCATCTTGGCCACAGGAGAAAAGTCTCCTCATAATCAATGCCTTGGGTTTGTGCAAAACCCTTGGCTACCAACCTAGCTTTGTACCTGTTTATTGTTCCATCTGAATTCTTCTTTAGTTTGTAGATCCATCTGGATCCTATCACCTTCATAGAATCTTTCTTGGGTACCAAGTCCCAAGTATCACTCTCCTTGAGAGCTTCCATCTCTTCATCCATGGACTTTTTCCATTCAGGTTTGGTAATTGCTTCTTCATAGGTACCTGGTTCTTCATTCAACAAGTCCTTTGCAAGATATATAGAATGTTTAGTTACAAGAGATGTGTCATACCCAAATCTGATAGGCTTCTTCTTTTCTCTCTGAGATCTCCTCATTGCTTGAGTTGAGGATTCTGGTTTATCTTCTAGTTGTTTCATCTTCATCTTCCCTTTGGATTTCCAAGCCTTGAACTCTTCAAGATTTATTGTATCATCATCATCTGAGCTTGAATCTTCTTTCTGAATTGATTCCTCCTTGGTGAGCTTTGGGAAATCCTCTTCCATGTCATAGGGTAGACTTATCTTCCTGCATTCATTCTCATACCATGAGTCATTCTCATCAAAGATGACATCTCTGCTTACCTTGAAACCTTTGTTTGTTGGGTTGTAGAATCTGTATCCCTTTTGGTTCAAATCATAACCAATGAAGATACATTTTTCAGCCTTGGGGTCTAGCTTTCCCCTTACCTGTGAGGGAATATGCACATATGCTACACAACCAAAGATTTTGCAATGATCCAGAGAGGGTCTCTTACCATGCCAAGCTTCATATGGTGTCATGCCATCAAGTGATTTGGATGGCAACCTATTGATGAGATAGGTGGCAGTGGATACACTCTCTACCCAAAGATAATTTGGCAACTTCTTTTCATTAAGCATAGACCTAGCTGTTTCTACAATGAGTCTATTCCTTCTTTCAGCTACCCCATTTTGTTCAGGTGAGTACCTTGTAGTAATCTCCCTTTTGATGCCTCTTTCCTGCAAGAAATCTTCAAACTCATTGGAGAAGTACTCTACTCCACCATCTGACCTTAGCCTCTTCAAGCTTCTTCCTGTTTGATTTTCAACAAGTGCAAGATACCTCTTGAAACAATTAAACACTTCATCTTTATGCTTCATGAAGTATAGAATGGTCCACCTGCTATAATCATCAATGAAGGACACATAATACCTTGAACCTGAAATAGAAGGGTCCTTGCTAGGTCCCCAAACATCTGTGTGTACCAAGTCTAGGTAGTCTTCATGCATGAAACCTTTCCTTGAATAGGGTAACCTGTGAGACTTACCAAATTGACATGATCCACACTTGTAAATCATGTGTTTCTTGGACACATTAGGTATCCCAAGCACACATTGATCCCTGCACATTTGCTTTAGGGTTCTTTCACCTATGTGCCCTAATCTCTTGTGCCATATTTCGAACTCTGAAAGTGTCTGATCCTTGTAATTATACAAAGCAATGTTCTTGGTGTCTTCTAGCTCAAAAGTAAACAATCTACCTGATTTCTCCCCTTTGGCTATCCTTCTGAATCCATGTCTTGGGTCCTCCACATATGCTCCATGTTGTGTGAATCTGACCTGCAAACCTTTCTCCACAATCTGACCAACACTCATTAGATTCTTGGTGATGGTTGGTACATAGAGTACCCTGCTCAATAGATTCTGGTTACCATCACATGTCTTCACATTTCCAATCTTTACAACAGAATGTTTAGTGTCATCACCTGTCTGTACTTGATGTTTGCCTTGGTTCTTCCAAATCAGAAAGTAGTGCCACATTGCCAGCTTCATGGTTAGAACATCCTGAGTCAATATAAAATAAATGATCATCATTTGTACCTGCCTTGGAGGTCATATTCATGATCAATAGGGAGTCATCTTGCTCCTCTGTGTAGTTGTTGTAGTCTCTTCTATTTTTGAATCCACCTTGGTAGTTACCATTGTGGTTGTTGTTGTAGTTGTTGTTGTATTGGTTGTTGTATCCATTGTAGCCTTGGTGTTGATTGAATCTGCCTCTCCCTTGAGAGTATCCACCTCTTGAGTAGCCTCTTCCTCTCTGATTTTTGTAGTTCTTGTAGCATTCATCTGTGGTATGATTGGACAATCCACAAATGTTGCATGGTGATGAGTTGTAGGGTCTCCCCCTACCTGACTTACCTCCTCTGCCTCTTCCTCTAGATGATCTACCTCTCCCTGCATAATTAGCTTGGGAGGTAGAGCCTTCTTCATCCTGTTTCCTCCCTTTACCTTTATCTTTAACTTTCTTATCAGTATAGAGAGCAGAGGGGTTGTTACCTTTTGATTGATCTCCAGCCTTTGTAAACTTTGCTTCATGTGTAAATAGTTGGCCCATGAGTGTTGTGAGATATGGGGTATGCATGTCCATATAGAGGTCCATTGTAGTGGTGAAACTTTCCCCACTTATCATCTGCCTTGAGTCCATTTGTTACTTGCCTGACTATTTGCTCCTCTTCAATCTCCTCTGCAATGCTTGCTAGTTGGTCTGCCACATCTTTAATCTTAGTCACATACTCTGAAACTGGTTGCTTGGGCTGCTTCCTAAGGGTTTTGAATTCAATCCACAGTTGATTCTTCCTAGCCCTTGTGTTGGAAGAAAAATAGTTTGACAAGGTTTCCCAAGTCTCTTGGGAAGTCTTACAGTTCCTTACATGTGGTAAAAGAAAATCAGATATAGAGTTTAAGAGATAAGACCTTGCCAAAGCATCCTTTGCACACCATTGGTTGAGCCTTTCATGTTCATCCTTTGTGGGTAGTCCTCTAGTCTTGAATGAGGGCAATTCCTCATCTCCTGATATGTATCCAAATAAACTTCTGCCTTGTAGATAGGTCTTCATTCTCAATGACCAAGCCTGATAATTGTTTCTGTCCAATTTGTCAATGAATGAAGGAAAACCATCACCCATGTTTACCTTCTTTGCTCTGATACCACTGTTGAGAGTGATGGTTGGATGCACTCAAGAAATGAGTTGGTGCTGCTACACCTGCTTCACACCAGCCCTCCTTTGATTCCAGAAATGCTTAGTAGACTCCTTGAGCTTTCAAATGATACCAAGAAAGCATATATGTGCTTTGCAAATGATTTGTGTAATGACCAAATCAAAACAGACAACTTTGCACTTCACAAATTTTAGAAACTTGCTATTTCTGTAATGATACCTGCTCAGTGTTATGCTCAGTGTGACCAGCACACTTGAAATTGAAACAATTCCTTTTGAGGGTATTAAAGTACCTTAATAAGCTACCATTTGCAAGTGAATGAGCAGAAATGATAAACCACATCCAGAGAAATTGATTTAGCAAAATTATGATTACCCCCGACTTTTTAGGAGAGTTGCAGAGATAGACCAGAGGTGACGTCGAAGCCGATTTCTCGAAAATGGCTGAATGAAATCTTCTGAAATTTTGTATGCTTGTAGAAGACCTTAAGCTGGTTCCAACGAGCTATTAAACTCTTGATTTGGTTCAGTGAGCACTGAGAAATGCTCCTTGGAAGTTGACAGACTTGAAGTAGAAAACACAAAGAACCAGATATGATGAATGTGTATATATCTATTGATTGATATGATTATACAAGCTCATTAGCATGACAAGCATAGATAATTGAGGTGTGATGGTGTAGGCTATGGAGTAGCACTAACACACACACAGTTACAATAGTACAATGCCTCGAGGAGTGAGCTGAAGTGACGGACTCTCTTACCTGCGAGTTTTGCCTTCACTTTTTATATGAGTTGAAGGTTAATTTGAATTACAAATTCAAACTTAGGCTCCCTAGAATATCTCTACTAAAAGTAGGGAGATATTCTCTCCATTACATCATTCAATTTCCACGACTAATCAAGTAGGTAACTGATTTCAAGTAGATGCCAAGTCACTAAGACTTTACAATGAGTAAAAGGTAATAAACACATAGGACTAGGTTCCTATGGTTCTTGCTTCTCATAAATATATCCTTCAAGGGGTCCAAGCCAAATCTTCCAAGGTCCAAGCCAATGTGTGAAGGCCTTGAAATGCACCAACAATATGTACATTAGTTAAGACATAGGTTACTTATACTTATGCTTTGATATAAGTCTGTACATAATAGCCTATAAATACTTTGAAAATGTCGGGGCAAGAAGAGAAGACAAGGAGAGCCAATAGGAGATCATGAGATTAGTGTATTGAGTAGTAGAAAATGTCATTAGACATGTGTGAAGTGAGTGAACTCTCCATCCTCACTCAGTTGTAAATTTCTGAGAAATAGAAGAAAAATTGCGCCCGATGTTTCTGTGTTTTCTCCCTGTTGTGATAGATCTTTTGTGAATTCCTTTTGGAGATATCTAAGTCCATAGTTAATCCAATCTATGGCTAGAATTTGAGAGTCTAATTGTGATCAGGCTAAGAGAATTGTGTGTAGGAACATTTACATGTGAGAAAGTACTCACTGGTTCCTGAAACAGGCGCAAATTTTGATCTTAATGATTTGATCATTTCTCACTCCACAGTTTAAAGTTTTGTGCAAGTAAGCACTTAATCTTTAAGTTGGAAGGTAAGCTACTCGTGGCTAAAAGCATTTGCTTAAACGGGTTTTATACTGAGAGAATTAAGTTAAGAAGTTAGGGGTGTCCAAATCGACTTCTCAGAAGTGCAGATTTAGACATAGCTGACTTGGTAAGTAGATTTCTCAAGATCTACTGAACCTTTTGAAGTAGTTCGACTTGGAGAAGGTGCGCATCTTTAAGGGCGACACCTTGTGCAAAGTTTCATAAAAACTTTACACATTACTCAGTCAATGAGCAAGATCTATGCAGCAGACTTTCTGAGGAAATTCCTTCTTCACAGTTTAGTCAAGAAATTGATATTTGGTCATTGATAGCTTAAATTGGTGAGGTTTTGACTTACTCTTGATATAGAGGTGTTCTAAATTCAAGAGTAGGTTGTTCTTTTGGAGATTAACACTCTCCATCAAAAATGGAGTTGTAGAAAGAAGAAATAGAACTCTTGTAGAGTTGCAAGAGCAATGATGAAAGAGAAGAATTGTCCAAACTACTTATGGGTAGAAGCTATCAACACTGCAACATACCTTGTGAATAGGTTACCTTGTAAAGCTTTGGATGGAAGAACACCTTGCGAAGCATGGTGGGGTAAGAAACCTACTCTTGATCATTGTAAGGTATTTGGATGTTTAGCATATGCTTATGTTCCTTCACAATTGAGACATAAGCTAGAACCCAAAGCAGAGAAGTATGTGTTTATTGGTATGATGATAGATAGATGGGTTACAGATTGTGGGGTCCATCTACAAAGCAATTTCTTGTTACAAAAGATGTTACATTTGATGAGAAAAATATGGTATACATGATCAACAAATGATTATGCAGATATTGAAGAAATACAAAGAAAAGGAAAGACCAAAGTAAAAGTGTATGAAGAAGATATTAATGATGTTAATTGTAAAAGTAATTTGCAGGGCAATCTTGAAGATGGGCCAAGATTTGATCCAGAATCAAATGTGGCTGAGACTTTAAGAAGTGCAGAGGTCAGAAGATCTTTGAGAGAAACAAAAGAACCTATCTATGATACATCTTTTTTAACAACAAAAGATTATGCTTACATTGTGAAGACAGAAGAAGATCAAATCACATATGAAGAAGCTAAAGGTAAACAAAAGTGGGAGAAGGCAATGCAAAAAGAGTATGATGCTCTACTTGAAAATGAAACATGGGAGTTGGTGCCTATACCAAAGAATCAGAAGGTCATTGGATGTAAGTGGGTGTATAAAACAAAAAGATTTGTAGATGGAAAAAGTGTCTAGATACAAGGCTGGACTTGGTGGTTAAAGGTTATGCCCAAACATATGGGGTAGGTTAGGATGAAACCTTTAATCTAGTTGCTAAGATGTCTACAATTAGATCTCTAATTGCTATTGCTACTTGTAAAGGATGGAATTATCACAATTAGATGTGAAGAATGCATTTTTGAATGGGTATATTGCAGATGAAGTGTACATTGAGCAACCAGAAGGTTTCATGGATTCAATTGGGTTAGATTATGTGTGTAAGCTCAAGAGAGCTTTGTATGGTTTGAAGCAGGCCCCAAGAGCATGGAATTACAGGCTTGTTAAGTTCTTGAATGAATGTGAATATCAAGCTTCAAAGGTAGATAGTAGCTTGCTAGTGAAGGCAAGTGAAAATGGGTATATATACATGTGTATTTATGTTGATGATATTATTGTCACAAGAATAGATGCTCAAGGAATCAATGCGCTTAAGAAACAAATAGAGAAGGAGTTTAAGATAAGTGATTTGGGAAACTTATCTTATTTATTAGGAATGCAGATTGTGTATACTCAACATGGAGTATATGTTACACAAGAGAGATACTTGAAGAATCTTCTGGTCAAGTTTAACATGGAGGATTGTAAGCCTTCAACCACACCATTGGAGGCAAATCATAAATTGAGAAAATATGGAGGTGAAGAATTTAATGACATGAAGAAATATCAAAGTTTGGTAGGTAGTCTAATCTATGCTGCCTTGACAAGACTAGATCTATCATATGCAGTAGGTGTGTTATCACAATTTATGCATTGTCCAAAGAAGACTCATTGGATTTCAGCTCAAAGGGTACTCAGATATATCAAAGGAACCCTAAGTGAAGGTTTGTATTATGGATTGACTTCTGATACAAGAATCAAAGTGTTTAGTGATGCAGATTGGGAAGGAGATTCAAATGATAGAAGGTCTACTCATGGGTATCTTTGTTATATTGGAGACAAGTTGGTTTCTTGGTGCTCAAAGAAGCAACATACATTTGCTTTGTCATCCACAGAAGCTGAGGAATGTTTGAGGCTACAAAAGAATTGATATGGTTAAAGACCTTGTTGAAGAGTTTTGGAACTGATTAGAGTACTCCAATTATTTTTGGAGACACTATGAGTTCATTATATTTGGTAGCTAACCCTGTTTTTCATGCCAGGACTAAACACATAGAGATTCAATATCATTTCTTGAGAGAAAAGGTACTTGATAAAGAGATTGAAGTATTGTATACTCCAACAAAAGAGCAAGTTGCAAATATGTTGAACAAAAAGCTTAGATAGACCTAAGCTACAAAAGTTCAAAGAGATGGCAGGAGTAAAGAAGAATGAAATAATCACAGTTAGTGATTGAGGGGGAGCTGTTGGAACAAAGAAATCCCAAATTGATGATTATAAAGAGCTTGAAGCAAGTCAATGGTCGGATTGAAGTTAAAGAAATCATTTGAGAAAGTGAAGAGATCTTGGAAGTGAAGCTTGTATATAATGTACATTATAGATGGAAATTCTTGTATTATGAGTGTAGATGATCCTTAGGGATGATAAGGAGTAATGTAATACACACACGATAAGTCTACAAACATATGTATATAAGTCAATGATGTAAAGAAATACATGGGAGAGTCATTAGAAGCCAAGTGTCATTGAAGTAGATGTGTAGAGAGTCATCTTCAGAAGTTAGTGGTCGAGTCTTTTCTCTGATTTCTCCCAGCCTGATCATGTGGATTAGGAAATAATTTGTAAACATCTAACGTAGAAGATAATGAATCTATGTTCAAAGTTTCATAGCCTAATTCCTTTCATGTTGTGAGTATGATCAATAGGAACATGTATATGTAAAGTCTGTAGGTAGACCTCTCAGAGTCGCACACTTTTTCGTGTCAATGTTTTGTTTAGGTCTCAGTGCACAGTGTAAAGTTTTTGATAACTGAGAATTGAAAATCTAAGTTATAAGTTAAGGAAGCTATGGCTAAAAGCATTTAGCAAAACAAGATCTGTGTTGTGAAAAATCAACCTTAGAAGTTAGCTATGTCAAAGTCGCTAGTTCAAGAAGACAATTTCTAACATACTTTTGATCTTAAGGATTAGATTGAAGTTTTAATGATTCTTTTGAAGGACTAATGGATGATATGATTGTGCAAAGGTAGCATGGAGATATGTACATCATTAGTTTGAAGAATTTAAAGATATGTGTAGGTAATGAAGTCAATCTTTGAAGCAGACTTCTTGAAGAAGAAAGATTCTAACTCAGAGAAGTGATAGTTGAAGATTTGATGAATGAAGGTAACATTTGTGTAAATTTTGGTCTATAGCTGATATAGAGGTGGTCTTAAATCAGTATAGATCAAGCCTTTGGAGATTTAGAGGTCTCCAACAAAAATGCAGGGCACTTATTAGATGACTATGTGCCATTAATAAAGAACTTAACAAAACGAAGAGGATCGGTACAAAGTACTTTTCCTACATTGAAACAACATATTTTATCATCAATGAGGAGCCCAAACCTACACTTGTCAATCTCCCCAACCTTGTCACAGGGGGCTTTGTTAATAAAAGAATGATCCTCAATGAGAGGCCATAAATTTTGCAAAAGAAAGCATTATAATCCACCAAGTCTTCATTGGTGGTGTTGAGGACAAACTACGTGAGCTATCAGCATGGAAGAGGCCCCCCCTTCAAATCTCAACCCCTCTGAACCTGCATTAGCAGAGGTGGAAATTGAATATCTCTCCATCATCATTGTGGATGGAGAGGAATTTATTTTTCTTCATGATATTGAGAAGGCATTCGGTCTACGTCTAGACGAATGCCTGTGTATTTTCTCCACAGTGTCAGATGTTCTGCTTGACAACACATCTGACATACTTGAAAAGAAGGCCATCCTACTTGGAAATTCTGTGGTAGACACCATAGCAATGGTGTGTGTAGATATCTTAAAAGATGACACCAATTATACTACGGAGGAGGAGTTCAACGTAGCAGGGGAGAGGATAATGAAGTAGAAAGTTCTACATCCCCCGTAGCAGAGCAGAGTGGCATGACCCACTCTAGCATTGATCTTGATGCCTCTAGAAGAGGGGAGGAAGAAGATAAGATTCATGATGTAAGTGGTAATAAATTAAATAAATGAATAATTTAATTTAACAAAGTACGAGCTTGAATTCTCATTTTCTTTCTTAACAGGAAGCAATTGAGCTAGACAAGTTTGTGGTGAGATATGGTGGGGATCGAGCTTCTCGCGGGAGTGGTTCATCCTTGGCAAACCACATCGGAAAGTTGCCAAAGGATGATTTTGTTATCATACATAAAGACTATAGTCTAGATGGCACTTCATGACTTGGCGCTTGAAGGCCCTTAGCAAAATTTTTTGTCTATGTACAATTATTCAAGGCATTAATTGTGTCATTTGGTTAGGAAATCCTTAGTTGTAACTACATTAGAACTTAACTTTAGAGGAAAAGTACTAGGGCAAATAGGTATTGCATGGGTCTGGGAACACAAGACCCCATGTAATGTGAAGATCTGTATTGACTTACTTGCTGCCTTAATCTCTCCAAAGGAGAAAGAAGCTTGTAGAGAAATTGAAGGCAGATGAGAAATGATGTAAATATTTGGATAATACGAACTTTACTTTTTCCTATTTTGTCTAGTCTTGTGTATGAAATGTGCTTCATAAATTGAACCTACCATTGCCTCCAGAAATTCTATGTAATTTTAAGTTTTTTTTCTTCATCTCAGTGCTGCCTATGGTTTGTGGTATCTTAAAAAGCATAAAATAGGCCAAAAAATACCCAGCCACAAAAACACAGGAATCAGCCCTACAAAAATTTTGCAGGCCAGATTCCTGCATTTCTATGGCAGGGGCTTTTTTGGCCCTTTTTTAGTGTTTGTGAGGGCTCCAAAGTGTAGGGTAGTATGATATTATTCAATTTCTATTGCTTATGAGTGGTATCAACTATACACTAAAGTCTAAGCATGCCCAAAGATTACTTGGAGTTACTAACCTCTATATTATACACTCTTAACATCTCATCTATACATAGGGTGCATAAACAAGGCCATAAAATGCCAAAAAACCCCAACCACAAAACGCGGATTCAACCCTGCAAAAAATTTGCAGGGTTGAATCCCACGTTTTTGTGGTTGGGTTTTTTTGGCATGAAAATGACCTCTGGGCAATATTAGGTAGAACATGTACATATCTAGTAAAAAAAAAAAAAGGCAAATGCATGTAGGTTTAACTCATTCCATATATAACTCTCTGGAACAAAGTTATTTGCATACACATGGTGGAGAGTCAAAGATATAGAGATTGAATGAGAGAGAAAAAATACACAAAGAACATATAGGTAAGGAAAAAAATCTATTAATCATTGTATTACATCTCAAAGTATGCCTATCAAAGGGTACAATATACACATGTCATGGGTTATTTCCTCTAATTCTTCTTGCTAGTTGAATATCCTTCAGTTGTATGGTTACTCTCTTGGCATGGATAGCACATAGGTTAGAGTCCTCAAGCATGGAGATGAGGTAGGCCTCAGCTACCTCTTGAAGTGCTTCAAGTGCTATCTCTTGTATTCGATAGACCTTCATAGTAGCTTTTTAGTTCTTCTTTTACTACCCTTGCAAAGCTCTTTGTGGTATGAGTAGCTCAACGGACTTTTGGTAGTGTTGTATCTGTCCGAAAGCCCTCCAGTGCCTTGGTTGTCTTTGTGGAGCTCTTGCACTGGGAGGTATGTTTAGTTGTCATTGATGTCTACATCGTGGTTGATAGTTTTTCTTTCTCTGATGTACACGATGTGAGGGCCCAACTTCATCTTGCACATTTTGTTGTCGATGTGTTTGTTGACTTTGCTCCCTTCCCTGCTCTGTTGGTATTTGACCTTGTCCTTGTGGAAGTGTCTTGCCTTCATGTGTCACCCTATGGCTCATTGGAATGTGGATATCATCCCATGGTGGTTGATTGCTGCTTTTGTCATTCGGGAATGACTCCTCATCGCTCTCTGATACAACCCTTCACATCAACTTTTGTTTGGGTCTTGCCTTGATGGGTTTCCTTGTTGGTGGCTCATCATCTGAATCTAACTCTGATCATCTTAGAGTGAAATACTCTTGTATATTGGATACTTCATGTTCTTGTGATGGATTGCTCCCAGGTGGTGTGCCATCATGCGACATAGGCACAAATGTGCTCTGGGAACCACTTCGGGGTCTTTGGGGGGGTGTTGCAACCATGGTGGGCATTGCATCCCTAGATGAGGGCTAGGAAAGAACACGCGTTCTTTCCTTGCAGTTTGCTTGGTGCATGCCATTCTCTCGAGTTCCAAAAAGTGTGAAATTAAGTGAGTTCTCTCTATTTATAGAGTTTTTTAAAAACTATTTGTTCACACTAGAATGGACAAAACTTGTTTAAAAACATAGATAATATTATAGTATATATAATAATACCACATTGAAACCAAGATTACAATAATCATAGGTTTACCACATAATGGGAAATAACGAATTCACTTTACTTCCAAGCCGAGCCTTCTCGTAGTCTCCTAGCACGCCACTGAGCATGATGGAGAGGTCCTAATGATGAATCCATTTCTCAGTGGCAATGTTGTGTTAGCAAGGTTGCCAATTTTGAATCCCTAAGTCATTCCATAAAAACCTTTCTCAAGAATGTAGTGTGGTAAAACCAATTAAACATCTCCTCCATGTAGTCTGATTGCATTGGACCACCACCATGTCGCATGTTTTTGAAGTAGACACCTTTGGATTTGTAGTGTGACGTTTCCATTCCTTGGGTACTGAAAATCTCTAACGACCCATATCGATGCATGAAATAAGCTCCATGTGCAGATAAAATATGCTAAAAATTGTTAAGTATGTTGGAAAAGGTAAGTGCAATGAACACTTTTAGAAGAAGATTACACTTATCGTGTAGTGTGTTATATTGCTCTCTCCCCAAGATTGAATGAAATACTTGGTGAACTCCACTAATGTCTCTTGAAACAATTGACGTTGAATAGCACTAGACCTAGTTAGACCCATTAAGCCTACCAATTTATCAAAGCTTGAACAAACCTTCTTTCTCCTATTACAAAGATCAACTTGAGAGTCATTTTCTGTTGTGATCATGCATAGGTCTTTCCACAACTCATAATGTTCATTATTTTGAGTGCTAGTACCTCTTCTAAAAAATGTGTTGCTTTATTCCCTGTCATTGACACTTGTTGCAAACTATCTTGAGATTCTCCAACTTTCTTATCAACTAGGGTTACGTTTCCACCATGAGAACCAATTGAATTAAGTAGTTCCTCCAATTTCTTTATAGCTTGAATAAATTTATCAACTGGCTTCATGGAAAATGCACATTCTATATGGAGCTTCAATAGTCTATCAAAGATTCTCATGAAGGCATGCACAGTGCGAAAATGGACATTGACTAAAGGGAATGGAATAATGGGTTTCCAATCCTTATCTGACATGTCACGATTAGGTGTACCTAACATGGGGAAACTCATTAAAGGTATATCCCATTCAGTAGATGAAGATGCATCTGTGTCATCAGCTAAATCATCTATGTTGTTTTGTTTTCTCTTTGTTCATTTATAACCTCGTGTGCAATATGGACAAGGATAGAGAACATATGCACCTTGTTTTCACCCTAACTGCATTTGATAGTCTTTAAGTTTCCACTTAAGTGCCACTCTACTTCAAATCACCTAGGCCTTCTACAGTTATTTTGACACCATGAATTTGAGAAGTTATCACCTTTGTGATCCATGGGATCCTACTGAAAATCCATGTAAGAACATCATTGGATTCTTTAGGTACTTCAAATGCACCTAACCACCATATATCTTTCTTGATTGGACACTATATGTAAAGTGATGGGTAGATTCTTCACTTTCATCAATAATGGCATGGGCCATAACTTCCTTCATGAGTGTCACACTAAGTCTCTCCATATGTCATCCCTTTATGATTTGACATTCGTCTAGCTTCAATACAAACTTGAGTTTGGAAACACAATCTACATCAAATAATAAACATTATATTAAATAAAATACTATGAATGTCGTTATCACAACAATGGATATACCTTGAATTGTGGATTTGTAAAATTTAACCATTTCCTTTTGAAACCTCTCCAAATTGATAAATATATTGTTGTACTTTGTGTAGATGAATCCCTTTCTAGATGCATTTTTCAACTCTTTATTTGATGCAGATGAATGACAAATGGATGCAAGCATAACATCTTTTATATGCAGGTAATTGCCAAGAGTATTGGCTACATCCTCATTGGTCATCTTCTTCTTCAGAGATACCTTGTAAGGGCATGGAAAAATGCTTTGGAAAATACCTTTGTTTTGTAGAGCCTGCTTCAAAAGATTGTACAATGTAGTGTATGCTCTAGTACTAAGACCTGCTTCATCACATACCATCTATACCTCACTAGGACTAATAGTATCTTTTAAGTTTCCTACAAAATCTTTAGTCACTTGGGTTTTGATGGTGATTCCTATTGGTGAATCCAAAATCATAAGCACATGTTTGTTGCTAAGATAAGAATTCAGAAACTTCAATTGATCCTCCATTGTTGAGGAAGCATTAGCATCTTCAACAAATGACCTACACAATAAGAAACTCAATCTAAAAGCCTTCTAACATAAATACAAGCTAACCACATACCTAACTGTGTAAACATGTTGCTTCCATGCTCCACCATCAGTTGAAAGAGCTTGAAAGGATGATAATGGTCATTTCCTATATCTCATCCCAAGTGGAGTCTCTCTTAGTTGTGTAGGATTGGCTTTTAACTTTGTCAAAGTCAACAATAGTCAAGTCAACCATAGTCAAAATCAAAGTCAACTATAGTCAAAGTCAATCATAGTCAACTTCAAAGGAACAAAGTCAAAGTAGTCAAAATCAACAAGGTTAAGGTCAAGGTGACACAACATGGGCAAAGTCAAAGCGTTCAAAGTTCAAGTGTCAAAAGTGCACAAATAGTGCACAATTAATTGGTTCACAAAGGGTAAATTGGAGGAAGTTGGTTGCAGGTTGCAGAGGTATTTCTCTATTTCTCTAAGGTTCAAAGTGTTTCTTAAAGTGTTTTGGAAGGTTCACCTCTCTTAGGTGCACAAGTGAAGAATTAAAAGGAATCGGCAACATACACAGAAGTGAAAGTATGGCCCCCAATTAAAATTTTTGTTTTAATCTAAAATCACTACAGGACAAAACAAGGATTCGTTGGCTGCCCACTTTTAGAGACAATCTTGGGACATCAAAGTGAGCACCAAGATACTCTTGCTGTTAGGAGCATACGTGAATCGACACTCAAATGAAGGCAATGACTATTCTTGGAGGACTAAGCAAGACTAAGCAAGGTGAGCATAATCTAAGCTAGGCAAGAGAGAGAAGTGCATGAGACACATAGTGTGCGATGTAGAGAGTGAAGTTGCATGTGTGCATGAAGAGTGACTAAGGAAGTGTGCAAAGAAGTGCTAAGCTAGTCACCCCAAGGATCGCAAGGTCCCATTGAAGCTGTGCACGTGCCGACAGAAGGTGTCCAACCCTCCCCCTTTATTGTTCCAAGCTTGGTGCAAGGTGTGCACACGTGTAGGCTTGGAGAAGGTGGAGGTCTGGTGCAGAGAAGGCCAAGTAACAACAAGACCCTTGGGTATTTGGTATTTTGTCATGAGCACTCTGTGGGATTTTTCACAGAAGCATTGGGTTGTATTGTGCATCACCATTGTATTTTTCTTCTTATAATCAATCGACAGAGGCTTCTAGTGTGTGTATCTTCTTCTTGTCTTTCCCTTTTCTCCTACAACACTCAAATCCCTTCTTGCCCCAAGAATCCCCCAACAAAATTTGGCACACCCGGTGGGACTCGAAGGAGATTTGAGCATAGGCAAAGCCAAGTGCAAAGGGTAGAAGAGTTCAAGTGCCGACAATACTACTTCATTGGACTAAGAGGTAAATATTCTGATCAATTATCTCATAATAGAGCGCTATGAACAACTCATGAGTGCAACCAAGTCCCAAACATTGAGGGTCACCTGCAAAGCTACAAGAAGGAAGGCAGTTAGAAGATCCTCCAGTCCACTTTCGTCAACTTCATCAGTAAAGAGCATGGCAGGCCAGGTAGACTTGGAAAACCCTACTATCAAGATTAAATATAAATTTCATTCTTCAAAGGCTTAGCTCAAGAAGATTCAGATGAGCATATTAAAAGGTTTTTAACACTGTGCAAAACTAGAGGCTTGATGGGAAGAGAGGATGCCTTTTTGATACTCTTTCTTGCCACACTAGAAGGGTTAACAGATAAATGGTTTAGCCAGTTTGCTGAGAACCATTTCACCACTTGGGACTTAATGAAAGATGCATTCAAAACTCAATTCCAACATGAAAATACTACAGAACTCATCATAGAGGAATTAGAAAACTTGAGACTACGTCCAGGTGAAAATTTCCAGAGTTTGTCACTAGGGCCAAGGCACTAATGGCTAAGTTGCCAGATCCTCCACCTAATTTTTATGTTAAGAAATGGTTAGCTAAAGCCACTTGCAATGACCACACAATGTAAAATCAAGGAATTAGTGTTGCCCATATCCTCCATAGAGGAGTTCATCAACACAACTACATGAATGGAGCAGATGAGGCAACAATATGGAGCAATTTCTTCTCAACTACCCTATCCTACAGAAGTGGAGGATCCAGTAATCCAACTAAAGAAAGAGCTAGAGGGCTTAAAAAGGAATAAGCCACCAAAAAGAGGAGGAGAATGTTGTTACTCAATTGAGGGGGGAGATTGAGGCATTGAAGCTCCAAAAGGAGGAGGAAGCCCAAGCAGAAGAATTGTCTCAACTACAACAGGAGTTGCAGGAACTCAAAGGGGGTGGCATCAAAAGTGGGCTATGGTGTACCATGTGCAGCAAGAAAGGTCATATAGTAAGTGAATGTCCTCTGTTAAGTGTAACTTGCCACCTATGTAGGAAAGCTGGTCATGAGGCCCAAGAATGCCAATAAAGAGATATGCGTGCAACAACATATTGGACACAAGGAGGACTCCTACCACCAGCAAATGGGATGGTGGATGCACCTAATCAAGGTAACAATTACAACCCTAGACAGAGGAATAACTTTGGAAATGGGCCTAGGAGGCCAATTATTTGTTTTAGATGTGGAGAATGTGGGCACTACCAAAGTAGGTGCACTCTACCAGAAAATGCCCCTCCTTGCAGGAATTGCCTAGAAGCCAGAGACCACTATACTAATTGTTGTCCTAAGAACCAAACATCTTCATCTAGGCCCCATATTCAAATGATTTCTGTGTGCAAAGAAGAAATAATAGATCAAGTCAATGCGTCATCTTCGTCTACGAGGGTGGTGCAATTAGAAGAAATTGAATCTTTTACAGTGCAGACAAGAAGCATGGTGAAGGCTCAAGTAGAAATAGGTCAAGAATCAAGGACTAATGGATTGAATAAAGACAAAGTGACATCTAAAGAAAAAGCCACCACATGTGCAGATACAAGGCAAAAAGGAGATCTCATATGTACTAGTGATTCCATTGGGCATGCATTGAATAGGGCTCATCAGGAGTTTGATAAGTCCATTGGAGATCATGATCTTAAGGAATTAGAAGCTTCAAGGCTACTCAAGTCCATCAAAAAGGAGGTTAGTATTTTTGATTTAATAAAGATGGATGGGAAATTCAGGTCAAAACTCTTGCAGATAATTGATGAGGCTTCCACAACAAGTTTAGTGGCAAAGGCTGCTGTTACGCATAAAGATAGAATTGTAGGGGAAGCACCCATCACAGATTACAAGAGCCCTCGGCTAACAGTCTCTATCAAAGGTCATGATTTTCAAGGAGTTATTGTGGATGGTGGTTTTGGAATTAACTTGATGCCTGAACATACCATGAAAAAGATTGGATTTCACCCTTCAAGACCTACAAACTTCACTGTAACACTGGCAGACCAAAGCATAGTAAGGCCTATGGGAGTGGTCCTTGGAGTCCCAATCAAGATACAAGGTACCATCTTTAACTTGGATTTTGTTGTTTTAAGGCTGCCACAAGTAGAAGGAAGTTTCCCCCTGTTACTTGGGAGACATTGGTTAAGGCATGCCAATGTGCTGCATGACTGGGGCAAGGAAACAATGTGGGTAAAGCAAGAGGGAAAAGAATTGCAACATATAATTTTAGAAGAAGGACCAGACAATCAGAGAAATACCAGCATGATGAAGACAATTGGTATTTGTATGGAAGAAGTATTGTTGGACAAACCAGACATAGATCTATTTGAAGAAGCAAATTTATATGAAGAAGAAAACATGTTGGCTTGGCTCCACGCAAAAGACACATCTGCCTGCTATAGGATTTTTCCAAACTCAAGTAGAGAGGAAGCATATGAAGAAAAAGAGGAAAAAATTCAAGTAGCTGGGCTGGGAGAGCCAGCAAAAGACCACAGAAGGGGAAAGAAATTTCCTTTATACAACCATATAGAGGAAGCTAATTTTGTGGATTGCAACCAAAAGGAAGGTTCAGAGTTAAAAGGTAAGAATAAGAATATAGAATAGGATTCATTACCACTTCATGAGATCCCTCCAAGATAGATTCAAGAGGAAGAAGTGCAAATAGACATCCAAGATGTTCCTGCGTATGATACCAAAGTTATGTGGGACAATGTAACTAAGGATGCTACTCAGGAAGGACTTACAGATTGCATTATAAATAGGCATCAAGTGAACGAGGTTCAGTTGGGCGATGAGGATTAGCCGCGTCCCATTTTACTAGCCACATGGATAGGGAATCATTCGGAGGTGCTCTTAAAGGTAAAATCTTTCATGAAGTCATTTGCAAACATCTTTTCTTGGCACTACAAGGATTTGGAAGGAGTACCACCTAGTTATGGAGAGCACACAATCCCTCTCATTGAAGGAGCAAAACCAATGAGAGGTAAGAGTTATAGGCTGAATCCTAAATATGGTGAAGCTATTTATTTGGAGATTCAAAAAATGGAAGATGTAGGAATTATCATCCCTATAGAGCATTTAGAGTGGCTCTCTCCTATGGTAATTGTTCCAAAGAAAAACACTAACAAGATCAAAATATGTGTGGACTTTAGAGCATTGAACAAGGTCACCATCCTAGATGGATTTCCAATGCCATTTGCTAAACAGGTCATAGAAGAAGTAGCTAGGCATACTCTTTACAGCTTCATGGATGGATTCACTGGATATAATCGAATTTCCATCCACCCTGAGGATCGAGAGAAGACTACATTCATTACACCTTGGGGAACTTATGTATATTTAAAGATGCCATTTGGAATGATAAACACCCTAGCTAATTTGAATTGAACAGTTAATCTCATTTTTGGACCATCGCTACTAGAGTCTCTCAGAATCATGGATGATTTTTCATCCTTTTTAGGTACTCTTATAAAGAATCCATTGGATTGTTAAGAAAAGCATCTGTTTCAATTACAACAAGTTTTTAAGAGGTGCAGAGAAACAAAGTTGAAATTGAACCCAAATAAATGCCATTTTTTGGTGACTGAAGGTACCCTACTAGGACATGTGGTATCCTCCAAAGGTATGGCACCTGACCCAAACAAAATTATAGCTATATTAAATTTACCTAGACTTGGATCTCCAAAAGAAATTGAAAGTTTTCTAGGACATACAGGGTACCACCAAAGGTCTATTAAGATGTATGCAGAAATAGCCCGGCCATTGGCTAGGCTTATAGGCAAGGAAGTACCTTTTAAATGGGAGGAAGAAGAGGAAAAAGAATATCAAACATTAAGATCAAGGTTAGTAGCTGCTCCCATTCTGATCACACTTGAGTGGTAAAATTTTTTTCACATACATGTAGATGCCAGTGCATATGCAGTGGAGGTAGTTTTGACTAAACACAGTGAAGAATACAAAGTGGATAGACCTATTCAATATGCAAGTCGAATTTTGACCAAGGCTGAAAGGAATTATAGCAGCACAGAAAGGGAGGCCTTTTTGCTGTCCAAAAGTTTCATCATTACTTACTAGGAGTGAAATTTGTTATTATAACTGATCACCAACCACTCAAATACTTACTCAACAAACCACAAGCGACTGGTAGGATATGGAGGTGGTTACTACTGTTTGAATAATTTGATTTTTCTATATTCCATAGACCAAGTAAAGAAAATGTTATGACAGACCACTTATCCAGGATCAACATGATGGATCAAGCAATTGGAGTAAATGATGATTTTCTAGATGCTAATCTGTTTGTAATACAAGCTCAAGGTTGGTATGAGGACATCAAGAATTTTATTAAAATAGGATTGTATCCAGAGAAGGCAAGTGCTGTGCAAAGAAAGAGACTGCCAATCAAAATCAGACCTTTTTCCTTCATTGAAGGAAAATTATATAGACGAGGAAAAGATAACAAGATTAGGAAGTGCATGGAAGAAGAAGAAGTGAGGGGAATCCTTAGATCTTCACATGAAGGAACAGGTGGTGGGCACCTTCCAGGACATATTATGAGTCAGAGGATCCTTGATGCTGGCTTATGGTGGCCTACATTATTCAAAGATGCAGAGGAATGGGGAAAGGTCTGTGATGTTTGTTAGAGGTGTGGACCCAAGCTAGCAAAGTAGAGGCATAGCCCCTTGACTATTTCTACTTCTTGGCAACCATTTGATAAGTGGGGGCTAGAGTTTTTAGGGCCCATCTACCCTCCCTTGATTCCAAAAAGAGGGAAGTATATATTGATCGCCACAAACTATGCGACAAAGTGGGCTAAAGCTATTCCTTCCCCTGACTGCACCACTCAAACTATTGCTGATTTCATTTACAGTAGCATCATTTGTAGGTTTGGATGTCCACTTGAAATTTGTATAGACCAAGGTACTCATTTTGTGAATAAGGTCCTATAGGAAATTTTCAACAAGTACAAAATTCTACATAGGACCTCTTGTGCCTATTATCCAAGAGCTAATGGATAGGCAGAATCCACCAACAAGCTATTAATTGCCATGTTAAGGAAGGAATGTATGTTACAACCCAGTTACTAGGGCATTGCTTATCAAGGTACCCTATGGTCATATAGGTTAGCTTACAAAGAAACTACTGGATATTCTCCATTCCAACTTGTTTATGGGACATTGCGTATTGAACCCTTTGAATTTCTACATGGATCATCAAAAGTAGCTTTCATGTAGGGAAAGAAAGATTGTGGTGTCTCTCAGAGGCTTGGAGCACTGCATAAAGTGGAGAAGATATGTATGCATGCTACAAAACAATTGATAGAGACTCAGATGAAGAGGAAGGAGGCACATGATTGGAATCTGTGGAACAACAACATACAACCAAACATGTTAGTTCTTCTCCATAGACCTCAAATCCAAACACAAGTCAAGGGAAAATGGCTTCCACACTAGGAAGGACCTTATCGAGTTAAAACAATGCTGAATTGGGGTGTTGTGGAGTTAGAGACACTAAAAGGAGAGGCCCTACCACTAGTCAATATATCAAGGCTCAAGGCCTATCATCAACACAACCGAAGATTTATGGATCACCTGGAACTTGCAAGAATTTTCTAGGTTGTACATAGCCCTCTCATTTCATTTCGCTCTAGTTTTAGTAGTTTCTATCCTTTTTTTCATGCTTTTTCCTTGAGTTTTTAGCAAATTTAGCAACCATTTCATAGCCTTTGCATAAGCATAATTTTTGGGAATTTTTCAAGCATTTTAGAATTTTTCTAGAATTTTTTATCATTTTCAAATGTCATTTTCTTACCAAATTGGAGGAATAAAGGAAGCTCTCTATGATTTTGAGTGAGGAAATTGGCCTAGACCTGTAGGGAATTTTCTGAGAATTGTATGAGAATTTTTTTGGATTTTTTTGGGATTTTTTTCCAATTTTGGATATTTTCAAATGTCATTTTCTTACCAAATTGGAGGAATAAAGGAAGCTCTCTATGATTTTGAGTGAGGAAACTGGCTTAGACCTGTAGGGAATTTTCTGAGAATTGTTTGAGTTTTTTTTGGATTTTTTTCTATTTTTTTGGGATTTTTCTCCAATTTTGGATATTAAAAAAAAAGGCCCCATGAAATTTATTTTTCCAAAAAGAAAAAAAACAAGGGAGATAATTTCGGGAAAAAAAATCCCCCCCTCTCTCTCCCCCCCCTTTATTTTTAATTTTTACTTTTATTTTATTTTTAATTATTTTATTGTTTTTTTATATTATTTATTTTTCTTTCTTTATTTCTTGCGTTCTCTCCATACAAAAAAAGGGAGATTCTTATTTATATTCTCAATTTAATATATATATATATATATATATATATATATATATATATATATATATATATATATATATATATATATATATATATATATATATATATATATATATATATATATATATATATATATATATATATATATATATATATATATATATATATATCATGGCTCAAACCTTTTGGCTCTAGATTGTGCCTCCAATGGCCATATTTTTCAAATTTGGGGTCATTTTCATGTATTTTGGCACCTCTCGAATGATTTTTTGCCTTAATTTTTCCAAAATCATACATTTTCTCTGAATTTCGATCGAAAACCACATGTTTTGAGCACCTTTATCACATGTTTTTATTTAACCACATGGTCCACATGGTCTATTCTCACTTTATTTTATCATATGTTTAACAATTTCCCCTACGCACCCTCGGTAGCTCTACTATTTGATCATTTTGGCCCTCTCTAGACCCCATAATCCTACTCCCTCACCCTCCCTTTACCCTTCTGCCGAGCCACATCCTTACCCCTCCCTGCCCTAGCCATCTCAGCCCCCTCAGCCCTCCCTTCCCCCTCCTTTCTACCCTCCCATTGCCCTCCTTTGCTTTTACATGCAAAAATTCCAATTTTGGGTTCTTCTTTGGTGCTTGTTCTCTCCTTCTTCTGGTGGACTTGGTAGCTGCTCATGTGCCCTTTTGAAGATTTTGTAGCCCAAGTATTATGATGTCATATCTGCTCAGAGTTTTGGCTGTAGCTCTTCGGGACGGAGAGCACATTAGGTGGTGGGCAATTGTTGAGCCCATAAAAGTCATATTGGTCAAAGTCAACCATAGTCAACATCAAAAGGGACAAAGTCAAAATAGTCAAAGTCAACAAGGTCAAGGTCAAAGTCAACATGGGCAAAGTCAAAGTGTTCAAAGTTCAGGTATAAAAGTGCACACATAGTGCACAATTAATTGGTTCACAAATTGTAAATTGGAGGAAGTTGGTTGCAGGTTGCGGAGGTATTTCTCTAATTTCTCTAAAGTTCAAAGTGGTTTTTAAAGTGTTTTGGAAGGCTCACCTCTCTTAGGTGCACAAGTGAAGAATATAAAGGCAAAATGTGAAGGTATGTGAAGCGGCAGTGTACACAGAAGTGAAAGTATGGCCCCCCAATTAAAATTTTTGTTTTAGTCTAAAGTCACTACAGAACAAAACAGATCTATGTATCAATCAATCAATCAATCAATCAATCTATCTATCTATCTATCTATCTATCTATCTATCTATCTATCTATCTATCTATCTATCTATCTATCAATCTATCTATCTATCTATCTATCTATCTATCTATCTATCTATCTATCTATCTATCTATCTATCTATCTATCTATCTATCTATCTATCTATCTATCTATCTATCTATCTATCTATCTATCTATCTATCTATCTATCTATCTATCTATTTGTTTGTCTGTCTGTCTGTATGTGTGTGTGTGTCTATGCGTCTGTCTGTCTCTCTGTCTGTCTGTCTGTCTATCTGTTTGTCTGTTTGGCTTTTTGTCTGTCTCTCTGTTTGTTTGTCTATCTGTTTGTCTCTCTATCTGGTTGTCTATCTGTCTGTTTGCTTCTCTATCTCACTCTCTGTCTGTCTGTTTGTTTGTCTGTATGTCTATCTGTCTCTCTATCTACTTGTTTGTCTACCTGTTTGTCTATGTGTCTATTTGTCTGTCTATCTGTCTGTCTATCTATCTATCTATCTATCTATCTATCTATCTATCTATCTATCTATCTATCTATCTATCTATCTATCTATCTATCTATCTATCTATCTATCTATCTATCTATCTATCTATCTATCTATCTATCTATCTATCTATCTATCTATGTATGTATGTATGTATGTATGTATGTATGTATGTATGTATGTATGTATGTATGTACGTACGTACGTACGTACATATGTATGTATATATGTATGTATGTATGTATGTATGTATGTATGTATGTATGTATGTATGTATGTATGTATGTATGTATCCATCCATCCATCCATCCATCTATCTATCTATCTATCTATCTATCTATCTATCTATTTATCTATCTATCTA
>MU264309.1:0-28956 GCA_020310875.1 Ceratopteris richardii
CACCTTCAAAAATAGTGCACAATAGCTTCAAACACTTGTAGGAGCAAAATGGAGCAAAATTGAGGTGATTGGAGCACAAACCAGAATATGAAATTTTCTGAAAATTTTGCAGAAAATTCCATCAAGCAAATTTATGCTTGAATTCAACAATTTTGACTTCTTTTAAGCCCCAAATTTTGCTTCAAAAATTTCTTAAATTCTCAAAGAAATACCACAAAATGCTGTACATCAGCAATTTCTTTTGCCACAATTCAATACATTAAGTACTAGACATGTGTATTGATGTTATGACATGTGAAACACCTGTAAAACACCTTAAAGCAGCCTGTTATGAGCTGTTGAGCCCAAAGTGTTTCTCTTGGCTTGAGAGCAAGGTTCTTCGCGATAAATCAAGATTATCGCGAAAAGTGGGGTTTTCTGTGTTGTACATCACATGCGCAGCATGTCTAAACCCTAGTTTTGCTGTGATAGTAGATACCAGTTGTTAGGGTAGAGATGTGGTACTGGAGGGGTAGAGGATGTGTGTATGTGCCTTAAAGGTGGAGGTGATAACGAGGAATGGAGGCAGCTTGGAAGAGAGAGAGAGAGGATCGATCAGCTTTTGGGAGGCTTCACTCGAAGTGAGTTAGCCAAAAAGTGGTATTAAGTTATGTTTAAGGAACCCTTTTAGGGTTGGCGAAGTTCACATTGAACTTGGCCCAAAAAATAAAGAATAAGTGACTTAGCCTTTATAAATAGGCTTATACACATGTATACACTATAAAGGGGTCATTTAGGGCTTTACCCCAACATGTATGCATCTTGGTGAAAATCCTATGTTATGAAAGTACTTTTGAAGAATGCCCTTTTGGGAGGTAGCCCGCTTGATAGTAGGCTGGGAAGAATAATGCTCATTGATGGACTATGGCCCGTTAATTAAATTTACTCGCAAAGTAATGCTCCATGAAGTTATTTCAAAGTCACCAGGGACGGGGACGGGTCCCGGGAACGGTGGTGTCCCCGGGACGGGGACGGAGCTTGGGGTGTCCCGGGGACGCGTCCCCGGGACGACACTAAAAAAATGCTCATATTTTCAAAAAAATCAAACAAAGTCATATAGAATGAATTTGTTGGCATATGAAATGACCTATAACAAAAAAAACCATAGAACAAAGGTTTATTTTAAGTATAAACAATGGACACTTAGAGAGCAATGTCTTCTTCTAACTACCAATACATCAACACTGGCATCAAACTAAGGGTCATGGAAACCTAAATAATTGCTACATGCATATATACATATATACATTCCTTAGAGGGTCAGGACCAAATATTGACCAATAAATATTGAGTACATATAAAGAAACCTCACGATGATGATGCATGGATAAAAGATGTAAAGAGTCAAGAGCTTTGGAGACCATATCGTATATCCATCTTTAGGAGTCGAAGTTTGAACATTTTACTTGCAAGAGTGTTACAAAATAAAGATCCTTGAACAATTTTTATAAAAAATTGCGTGCCATATCTTCATTGGAATCTTCCTAAAGTTTTCTCTTTTCCTCTTGAATATTCTACTCCTAAACTGCTAAAGAGGCTAGTACCCTACTAATAGGTGCACTAATAACCCCTTTGGAAGCCAATCTTGAAAGAGAGGCAAGCTTCTCCTTCAGCAATAAGCTCCACAATATATTTCCCATTAAATAAATAATTTAACCTTTCATCATCAACTTGCTTCATGGCAAGAAGCCCTCCAAAAAGGGTGCAAACATTAGTGAAAAAATAAAAAACTTTTGAAGTGTTTTTCTCCGAATTTTGGCATCCACCATCAGCCGTCCCGTCCCAAATCGGGTTTATCACATGTGGCCGTCCGGGAACCGTCTCGGGGACGGGATCCTGTATCAGAACAATGCTCGGGGACGTTTTCTGTCCCGTATTTCCGTCCCGGAGATTTTGGGGTCGGGGACGGCGTCCCGGCGTCCCTAGGGTCCCGGGACACGTCCCCCTGTGACTTGGAGTTATTTCCATAAGCATCGAGGATCTGAGTGTGCCATAATGAAGATTAAAACATGGAGGTTCAATTCAAGAGTAGAAAGAATGACCTTAAAGAAAGGGAGTAGATCTCTCATGACATGCCTTTCTACCGAATAGAAGTATGCTCGATTCAAGACCAACAACCTCCTGGAACCAAAAATGACAAGTTTTACAAGACTTTGATTTTTTGCACAACATACAACAAGTTTCCAGCCATATGAAAAGTCATGGGGAATCAAGGGGAGAATTCTATGCCTGAAAATTCCACTGTATACGGGTGACATGCAACCATGCTCACATGGCGAGCAAGGTGTTGAGGAGATTACACAAATTTTTCTCCCTACCATTAAAAAATTGCCTTGCTTCATGTTATCTTACTGTCATGGGGAATTAACATCTACCACGTTGATGCAGGCCATACAACTTGATTCCATGTCATAAACATGGCTGCCTTTAGGCAGCTGAAGCCACTCTCATATTGCCCTTGGCCTCCTTGGAATGGGCCATGATTATCCCTAGAGCAGCCCACCTTCCTTGAGGGCTGTACAACCACCTTAAGAGAGGCGACCAACTAGACACGAGAAAGGGTTGCTATCACCTCTCCCTTTACCCAAACATCAATATGGTTAGCCCATGGAGCACTCGCTCTCTCCCTATAGTAGAAAGATTCAGCCATGGCTTCCTTCATGATGATGATGGAGAGAGCCAACCGTCTAGCCACTTATTGTCATGGAAAACAGAAGAAATATGTACTCTTACTAGTGTATCCAACCAATGGCTTGCATGTGCTCCCCTTGCCCCCTTTGGCTTGAAATGCCCCTACCACCCTATGCAAAAGGTAGAGAACATGTCAAGCTTGGCTATTTCGGCTCCATGGGTACCGATGGTTTTGTACACGTAGTCCTCACTTTCCCACACTAACAAAGAGCTGCATTGATACCAAAGTTAGATCCTCTAAGATTCTTTGTACTAGACAAGAGAAGAAAGCCATATTCACAAAAAAAGAAGGACAGACATGAGACTCACTTGAGTTAATACGAGCTCAACCACATCCCCCTCCCCCCCACAACAAAAAAAGAAAATTCTAGGCAGCTTACAGCGAAGCAAGTATCCATCTAAAGCACTAATGTGCCATACCTCGAGCCTCCCCATTGTTATGGGTGAGGAGGCTCTCTCCAAGGGCCAAGAGTCCTAGTCTCGCATGTGAGGAATGTCTCACAAATGAGCCCTTGGGTCCTATTTTTTGGTACAAATGAGGTGGCCTAGTTCACATTGGGCGATCAATTCAAACTTGGGCAGACACTTTTAAGTATCGGCGCCCATCCTGATGTGCTTGAGTTTGGGAACATAATATTAGTGCTCTCACATGGTTTCAAGAGAAATTAAGCTGACTATTGCTTGTACACATAACAATCAGCTTCCCCAAGAATTCTTTGAGGGAACATATAAGATGCCTGCTCAAAAGCTTCAACTAAAACATAACTCATACACATATGAGTCAAACATATAAGCTGTCTTAGATATTTGCTGCTTTTCTTTCTCTGAATGCAATTCTTTGTTAAAACCTACTAAAACATGACCAAGTATAATGTAAAACAAGAAACTGCTTCTTTTTAACTATCTTCTTCACACAAGATGTTCTCGTAGACATGTCGTTGGATGTAGAGGATAAAAGTAGAAAAAGTATATGGAAAATATAAGCGAAAAAGAAGTCTTACTTTCCCTTTGGAATTGTTGGACTTTCTTCTTCTGCATCTCTCTTCCATCTCTTCCACCTGATGATGTCAACATCTTCAAACTTCTCTTCCATACCTTTTGTTCTCTTCATCTTGAAGTAGCAAGCACTCTTCACTTCTTCAAATGAATTTTTCTCTTCCTCTAGTGCTAAGAAGAGAGAAAATAAACATAGTATATAAATGGAAGTGAGCATAGAAGCATGTTTTACCATCTCCTCATATGCTAAATCAATACTCTGCTTCAAATTTGAGTGATATGACTGAATTCACCAACCTTTTCCTTGAGTTTGCTAAATGTTGAATTACCTCTCTAGGTTCAGAGTCTGATAAAAAAAACTATCAACCTTGTGTTGGCTGAAAACAAAACTGATCTAATCTCCAAATTTGTAGCAAGCACTCTTCACTTCTTCAAATGAATTTTTCTCTTCCTCTTGTGCTAAGAGTAAGAGAAAATAAACATAGTATATAAATGGAAGTGAGCATAGAAGCATGTTTTACCGTCTCCTCATATGCTAAATCATTACTCTGCTTCAAATTTGAGTGATATGACTGAATTCACCAACCTTTTCCTTGAGTTTGCTAAATGCTGAATTACCTCTCTAGGTTCAGAGTCTGATAAAAAAAACTATCAACCTTGTGTTGGCTGAAAACAAAACTGATATAATCTCCAAATTTGTCTTCCTAGATGAGCTTTCTTGCCATGAAAGAGACTTCTATCAAAACTGTCAAGAACAACCTCTAGATACCTGATTTGGTGTAGCTAATGCTTTAACTTTCAAAGTAATATGACTTGCTCTTCAAATCTCTTCATAATTGCTCTTCTAAGATATGACTTGCAAATGACACTTTGATAGTAGAAACTAATACTTGTGATTTAATGTTGATCTGGTTCCTTTATCTTCTCCAAACCATTGTTTTTCGTTGAATTTGAAGTAGCCTTCTCTTCATCAATTCTTGGTCTTCATGCAATACTTCTGTAAAGTATCTTCATACTTCCAAAAGTATTTGGGTGCCAACAGATCGTCAACTTCATACTCCACACTGATAAATAAACATGTGACTCAATTGTCTAATTCTCAAATCTCTACTCATGTAGATTAAGTGTGTATGTCATATGTCATATGTTGGAATGTTCTCTGAAATCAAATGTTGGTAATGTGGGAGCTTTGATACCAAATGTTGGAAATTAGGTAGGCCCACGGATTCCAAGATCTAGAAACACAGATTCCAGGACTTTCCAATATTGACAGATATGAGCATACATCACTTAATCATACAATGATGAGACAAAGATAGAGAGAGGTTACACAACATTTTCAAAGTGTTATGTAAGCCACTGCTTACACCATCGTATATACAAATGTTAATTTACAATGTGGGAGTCAAAACCTCAACCACTCTATGTGAACAGAAATAGATGGAAGAGTGTATATACAAAATTTACAAGCATATTCAGATGTAGTGACAGAAATCTGAATATGTATGAGGTGTAGGACATGATAGGATGTAGAAGAGTGAATATGAGTGACTGAAAGAGGAAAGATCACTTCGAAACTGATGTTCAACAGACCCTACTCTGAATTTAAGCTATGGAAGATCCTAAATCAGATGTGTATGTGATAGATCACATACTTACGGAATTAGCATAGAATAGCATAGAATGCTAACATGTTGTTGACAGAAATCCTCGTACTCATGTGAAAACACCTTCTCTATCACCTCATCTGATGCATGTAGCATGCATGTACTGATCTCCTTTATGGATGCCCACTGCCTCCATGTATGCCGAATAGGACTCCTCCAGATTTGGATGCCACCACCTCCATAAGCTTCAAGTAGTACCTGTGGTGCATAAAGAGAATATGTACCTGAATAGTTAACATAAGATGCAATCTTATGTTAAGCTCCATCCAATGTCTTTGAAGTACTCCATTAATCTTCATGTAGAAGTCAGTCTTCAAATACATCATGTAGATGGATGATCCACACCACCAATCTACTGATAAGTAAGTCTTCTCTATAAATAAGAGTGTGAG
This sequence comes from Ceratopteris richardii, assembly GCA_020310875.1. Classification (NCBI taxonomy): domain Eukaryota; kingdom Viridiplantae; phylum Streptophyta; class Polypodiopsida; order Polypodiales; family Pteridaceae; genus Ceratopteris; species Ceratopteris richardii. Next base: position 5,786 of record MU264309.1, read on the forward strand.
CACACTCTTCTCCAAGAAGAACTCCATGGCTGCTCTTTATCTTCTTCAAGATAGCTCCATAGCTGCCCCATATGTGCACCATGGCTGCCCCCATGTGTGCATCAGCACAACCACCTCCAAAAATCAGCCAAGTGATGGTTGAAGATGTCTCAATAAGTGACTATAAGCCTTTTTATATAGGTTTTAAAACCCCATGCGAAAAATCTCCCTAAATAAAGCTGATCGCTGCCTGAAAAGCTGATTGTTGTTTTTTTTTGTTAATTGCTGAAATAGCTTTTTACAAGCTTTTTTATTTACTAACTTTGATCAACTTAGATTAGGGTTTTCTCCCACCTTTGATCTCTGATGAGTGAATGTTCTATACCATTAGAAAGCTCTCATCAAGCTCTACAAGATAGGATCATAAAAGTTTTATCCAAATTTTGTGTCAAAAATGACGAAGTACCAAATTAGGGTTTCTGCCCAAATAGGGATTTTGACTAATGTGACATTGTTTTCCAACACCTCAAAGCATTAAACTTCGGATAAAGTAATCTTAAGTAGTCAGGTACCACTCATGTAGTGAAATATGTGTTTAACCACTTGCCAATGCTCGACCCCCGAGCAATGCGTAAACTTGCTCACCTGAGAGAGAGCAAAGTGAATATCATGGCTGACTTATGCATAAGTATATCAAGCATGCATAGCCTATTGGTAGAGAACAACATTAAATGCATCTCCACCATGATGAAGACCCAACCATAAGCTTGTTTCCATGGGAGTGGGCCATAGGTGAGCAATCTTCAAGGATTAAACAATGGAATAATGTGGACACAAACCTATTCCTCCATCAACTTGCATAAACAAATCATCAACATATACAACAACGATGAGAAGCACATCATCATCTCCATGTTAAACATATAAGGTGCTTCTCAATTGGACTGTTCTCAGAACCATGTGCTAGTTGTTGGAGCAAGAGAGAGTATTCAGCAGATGGAGAAGCTCAAATGGAGCATCTCTTGACTAAGTAGCACGGCAGTAGCAAGGGCAGGTGAGTGTCCAGCAGCACACGCAGGTGAGAGAGAGAGAGGGAGGATCGAAAGAAGAAAGGAGGCGCATCCTTTTGGTGGGTTCTCAAAAAAAGAAGAGACCCTTACTTTAGTTTAGGTATTATTTATAGGACCTCGGCCAAGTTCACACTGAACTTGGCCAAAAGGATAAAAATGACTATAATCAGCCTTTTAAAGGCCTATACACAAGTGTACAACTATGAGGGGTCATTTAGGGCCTTGACCCCAACAACCTTCCACTTAAAGGCATAAATGACGCCTTTAAGTTATGTGACTCCCACCATCTGTATACATAGTTGATGTTGTGCTTTGGACAAGCACTTAGTAAGAACATCTGCAGGATTCTGTGACGTATGGACCTTAACCAATGTGATAAGGCCATCCTCAAGCACTTCTCTAATGAAGTGATACCGCACATCAATGTGCTTTGTACGTGCATGGAACATGGCATTCTTTGCTAAACATATAGTACTTTGACTGTCACATCCAAGCATAGGTGCCTTGCTGGGCAAACCAAACTCACAGCATAAACGTGCCAGCCAAATGGCTTCCTTGGAAGCCTCAATGGTTGAAATATATTCAGCCTCCGTAGTTGATAGAGCAACAATCTTTTGCAACCTAGAACACCATGAAATAGCACCTCCTGCAAGAGTAAATATATATCCACTCGTGGATTTACGAGTATCCACATCACCAGCCATGTCAGAGTCACAAAAGCCTTTCAGCTCCAATGGATCTTTGCCATAGCAAATACATTTATTCTTGGTCCCTTTCAAGTACCTCAAAATAGATTTGACTGCCTCCCAATGAGCTTTGCGAGGATTAGCCATAAACCTGGTAACAATTCCCACTGCATGAGCAATGTTTGACCGAGTGGCAACCATAGCATACATAAGTGCACCACAGGCTGATGCATATGGAACCCTCTTCATGTAGTTGGCTGCATCATCATCCTTGGGACAATCATCTTTGGAAAGCTTGACATGTGGCTGCAATGGCACTCCAAGAGGCTTAGAATCAGCCACATTAAATCTGTCCAGTACTTGATCAATGTACTTTTCTTGGGATAAATGCAAAGTATGCTGCTGCCTATCCTTTTTATTCGCATACCAAGAATATGCTCAGCTTCCCCAAGGTCTTTCATTGAGAACTCAGAGTTCAGCTGCTGTTTGAGAGCATTTAGAGTGCCCTTTTTCTTCCCAGCCAGCAGCATATCATCTACATACAGCACAAGAATGATTGGGCTGCCATCTTCATCCTTTTTAGTGTACAAACAGTGATCTGCATGGCTTCTTTTGAACCCATGTTTGAGCATAAATGCATCAAACTTCTTATACCATTGCCTAGGGGCTTGTTTCAGCCCATATAAGCTCCTTTTCAGTTTGCATACCAGATGCTCTTTTCTAGGAATGGCATATCCTTCTGGCTGTTTCATGTACAACTCTTCATCTAAGTCACCATGCAAAAAGGCTGTTTTAACATCCATTTGGAATAGCTCCAAATCCAAAGCAGCTGTAGTAGCAAATAGCACACGTAGAGTGGTCATTTTAACTACCGGAGAGAACACCTCTTGGAAATCAATGCCCTCCTTTTGAGCATATCCCTTAGCAACCAGCCTTGTCTTATACTTTGGTTTGCCATCAACAGTTTTGATTTTGTATACCCACTTGTTAGGAATGGCAACTCAACAAGATCCCAAGTATCATTTGCATGCAAGGCCTTTATTTCTTCCTGCATGGCTAACTCCCACTTCTTCTTGTGCTCACATAGCTTTGCCTCTTTATAAGTGAGAGGCTCCCCCTCATCTGATAACATAATGTAATGTATAGAGGGATCATATCTGTTCATTGGCCTCTTAGCACGTGTAGATCTTCTTACCCAATGATCCACATTATCTGGCAATGGATCTACATCACGAGGTATATCAACATGTCCATTGTTAATGGGCTGCTGCATATCATTTCCAGCCCTGTTTTCAGCATGAATAGGTGGCTGCATATGCCCATCAAGAGCGTCATTTTGCTGTCCAGCATCATCTGGCTCAAAAACCACTGGATCATCAATATTTTCAGTCCTTTGTGGTGCATTCCTGAGGATCAAAATCAGGCCTAATAGGTGGCTGGTCATGCTGAAATCCGACCCTTTTATGGTCATCCTTTGAGGCACAATTATTTTGAAGCAGCCTTGCCTCATTAAAAACAACATCCCGGCTGCGTACAACTTTCTTGAGCTGAGGTATCCAAATTCTGTAGCCCATTTCACCTTCTTCACCATATCCTATGAAGAGACCTTCTATGGACTTAGCATCACGTTTGTTTCTCAGCTCCGGCCTTATGTGCACAAAAGCCTCGCAGCCAAAGACACGTAAGTGATCATATGAAGCAGGTTTGCCAGACCAAACTTCTTCAGGGATGTCACCTTTCAAGGACATGTGAGGGGATCTATTGCAAATATGTACTGCAGTTTTGAGTGCCTCTCCCCAAAATCCATGAGGGAGATTAGCTCTGGACAGCATGCATCTCACCCTCTCATAAAGTGTCCTATTATAGCGTTCAACCACACCATTAGAAGAGGGGCTGTATGGAACAGTAAGCTCCCTCTTAATGCCCAAATTTTCACAAAATTTCTGAAATTCAGCACTTGTATGCTCACCACCATTGTCCGTATGCAAAACATTTCAGCTTTCTACCTGTTTGGGTGGTCACAAATGCATGAAAGCACTTAAGCGCAGCAAATGCTTCATCCTTAGATTTAAGCAATTTAACCCAAATTTTTCTAGAAAAATCATCAACAAAAGAGATGAAATACAAAGCACCCTTATAGATTTGGTGGGTATGCTACATACATCAGAATGAACAAGATCAAGTACACAAGACTTACGAGACACACCAGAATAAAAGGAACGTTTCACTTGCTTTCCATATTGACATTCATTACAAAAATCAAGCTTTGTGCCTTTAGCATCAAGCTTCTTTAAGTTACAAAGCCTAGTGAGACCCTTTTGGCTCATATGGCCAAGTCTCTTATGCCACAACTCCATATGGGAGTGAACTTCAGCCAAAGCAATGACCTTTCTTGATAAGGCTTTCCCATGCAAGCAATAGAGTTCCCTTCTTTATGCCTTTCACAATCAACCTTGATCCCTTTGTCATTTTCCATGATCCTCTCTCAAAGAGAATGCTATAACCATGCATATCCACTTGACCCACAGAGAGTAAGCTTTCTTGATCCCTGGTACATAACGTACATCATGCAAAACCAGCTCATTAGTGCCATTTGTAGAGAAATGCACTGTGCCTATACCCTCAATGGAACAAGCATGATTGTTTCCAAGGTATACATGGCCATGGCTGCCTGCAGTAAAAGTAGAAAAGCACTCCTTGATAGGAGTCACATGAAAGAAGCACCAGAGTCAACTATCCATGTCTGGGCCAATGCATCATTAAGAGTCAGCAAAGCATTGATAAGATCACTTTTGGTGATCGACATGTCCTGTGTATGAACATTCAGAGAGAAATCATATGCATAAGTATCATCAGCTGATAAAATAGTGCACAAAATATCCTCAACATCTGACAACTCCTCTATGACTACAGTAGAGGCCACATTGGCCTTCTCATTGTCCTTTTGGATGTCCTCTGCATCAGTCTTGTCTTCTTTCTTGCCCTTCTTTTTATCTCCAACATTCCTATTTCTTTCAAGTTGTGCCTTGTAATAGCGGCAATCAGGTTTCTTGTGGCCTTTCCTGCTACACTGATAGCAAGTCACATCATTGCTTTTACCTTTGCTTCCATTACCTCTTTTCCTTCTCTTACTCTTGTTCCTTGTGCCTTATTGCTCCTCTTATCTGTCTTGCCTCTAACCATGTTAGCTTAGCTTTCAACTTCACCTTCTGCTTTTCTCCTGATCTCTTCATTAAGTATAGAACCCCTAACACCATCAAAGGTCAGGTTGGGGTTATTGGACAATGAGACTACCAGTGTCTCCCAAGAGTCAGAAAGTGTCATAAGCAAGAAGATGGCTTTAAGTTTGTCATCAAAAGCAGCCATACCTGAGTCCTGCAATTGTGACAAAGTATCTGTAAAGAGGGATAAGTGTTAAGCTGCACTCTTGGACTCATCAAGTTGCATACCAACAAGCTTCCGCATCAAATGCACTTTGTTCACAGGCGTAGTGTTCTCATAATGTGCTTTCAGCTTTGCCCATATTTCTGAAGCAGAGGCCAGCCCTTTGAGATCTACCAAGATCTCATCAGAGATGACCATCTTGATATATGTAACAGGTTTCTTGTTGAAGATCAGCCAAGCTTCCTTTGAAATATCGGTTTTTTCAGCTTCCAATGCCCTATCACAATCCTTCAAGAAGAGAATACCTTGCATTCTCTCCTTCCACAAATCGAAACCTGTTCCCTCAAAATGTCGAATCTCAAATAGATTCTTCACATCTGAGGAGGATGACGCCATGATTGCACGATGAAGAAGTTGATATGCTGAAATTTGGGCAAAAATGATTCAAATCAGAGTATCACTTCTAAAAAAGATGCACAATGGCTTCAAACTGTTGTGGGAGCAAAATGGAGCAAAAACAGACCAGTTGGACCACAAGATTAAAATTTGTAATTTTCTGAATTTACTTGCAGAAAATTCCAGCAAGTCACTTTATGCTTCAAATCAGCAAATTTGACTTTTCTTGACCTCAAAGTGTATACATAAGGCTATAAGGAAGCCTTTAGGAGCAAAAGAGAGCAAAACCCCAAATTTTCTTTTCAGAATTTTGAAAAATTCAGAGAAAATCCCACAATTTGCTGTACATAAACAAATTTCTCATGCCACACTTCAATACATGAAATGTTAAACCTGTATATTGCTGTTTTGGACTGTGGAACACTTGTGTACACCTGTAAAACACCTGAAAATAGCCTGTTTTGAGCAATAAGACAAAGAGGAACAGTTTCTTCGAGATGAAATTGAAGAATATCACTTGAAAAGAAGTTTATGCTGCTCCAAAGGTGTGGTGCTGCACTTTTAACCCTTTTCTTCGCGACAAAACTTAGAAAAACCTGCAAAAACTGAAGTAGAACACTCCAGAAATGCTGATGTCGCTGTTTTTGGGCACCTTTTTTGCGATGAAACGCGAAGATCTTGCAAAATCGGAAGAAAAACCCTATTGAAAACTGAAACGCAGCTGCACTAATGCCTCAACGGAGCTCTGATACCAGTTGTTGGAGCAAGAGAGAGTATTCAACAGATGGAGAAGTTCAAATGGAGCATCTCTTGATTGAGCAGCAGGGCAGGTGAGTGTCCAGCAGCACACGAAGGTGAGAGAGAGAGAGAGGAAGATCGAAAGAAGAAAGGAGGCGCATCCTTTTGGTGGGTTCTCCAAAGAAGAAGAGACCCTAACTTTAGTTTAGGGTATTATTTATAGGACTTGGCCAAGTTCACACTGAACTTGGCCAAAAAGAATAAAAATGATTATAATCAGCCTTTTAAAGGCCTATACATAAGTGTACAACTATGAGGGGTTTATTTAGGGCCTTTACCCCAACACTAGCAAGTAGGCATGTATTTTCTCGTACCAAGCACGTAGTGCTTGCTTAAAAATGCAGTTTTAATGTCTACTTGATGTACATTCCAACCAGGAAGAGCTCTAAATGCACGGATGCTACAAATAGTGGTCATTCGATGTGTGAGAGCAAAGCTCTCATCAAAATCAATGCTTCTCTCTCTTAAGCATTACCTTTGAAAACAAGCCTAGCCTTATGCTTGTCAACTAGTCTATCAAGCTTACATTTTATCTTTTATACCCATTTAGTGCCAATGGCCTTTTTGCCTAGAGGGCCAAGGTAACTCACATAATGGCCAGGTACCATTCTTCATAATAATATCATATTGTGTTTGCATAGCAGCCATCCAGGTACTTGACTGGTTATTGATAGGGCTATTGCAGACTTTTTTTTTTGGGAAAAAGGACGGACACTGCTTGCGGGAGGAAGGGAGGGTTTTATTTTCTGAGTGCCGATTCTGCTCTCTGCTCGCAGGGTATGCTACAATATTGAAGTCTGAGGCTATAGCTTCAACTTGCACCAGCATGTGAGTCGTGACGATCTAGAGGCTAACTACTGAGTAGTGAGATCTCCCGTCCACTTTACAGACGCGAACACAATAGATCGAGCACATATCCAAGCTTCAAGGTAAAGGTAAAGACACATGCTTGCCTTCGATTTGGAGCAATGTAGATTGAAGAGGGAGCTTATGCCATATGGATTGTGGACATCATACATGTCATCGAACATGTACTATGTACATTGAAATCAAGGTTGGATCGCAACGCGTTCCAAACGCGCATGGAACTTATGGAACGTTCCGTACGGAAGGTACGTTCCAAAACGTGTTCGGAACGCGTTCAATTTAAAAAATTTTGAAGTGATCTTTTTAGCTTAAATGGCCTATTATGGAGCTTTTCATATGACATTTTATATTAGATGCTCTCTTCTAATGGTTGGAGTATATCCAACCATAGTATATAGATGGTAAAATGGAGCACAGTATACAAAATACCAGTTTTATATAGAATTTGCAAGGATTTTCATACATTACATCATTATCTATAGATAAAGGGAAGCATATCTAACCATCAAAAGAAGCATTGTGCATAGTATAAAGAATGCATTCATAAAAACATTCCAATACACACACAGACATACATACATACATACATACATACATACATACATACATACATACATACATACATACATACATACATACATACATACATACATACATACATACATACATACATACATACATACATACATACATACATACATACATACATACATACATACATACATACATACATACATACATACATACATACATACATACATACATACATACATATATAATGGTAACGTTTCTTAACGTTCCATACCTTGGTGTTTGGTACGACACCACGTTCCATACCCGTACCGTACGTGCTGTACCAAACGTTCCGTACCACCTTGATTGAAATGTATGCAGGCAGCAGAATATGATATACTAATTTCGAGGCTCAAGCACCCACCATGGTCCATAGCCCATCTTGCATTCATCATGATTAATTCATGCATGCATCATTCCACGATGCATGCATGCATCATGCATCTATCTTGCTCAAATTTGAATTGTAATTTATAATATGTATGATGCATGTAACATGATTCATCCATCATTCTAATAATTTGGATCTTTCTTTTTTTGTTCTTGACTCGTGTGTAGATGCCACGCGGAATTGGAGGAGAGTGGGACTTGGTTTAGAAATTAAAAGCTTTGTCTAAAGGAAATTGTACAATGAAATGCAAATTCTATCCATATTCTTGCGATGGCGGTTGCAAATAGAGTACGAGCACATATCCTTGGCTTAACGGGATATGGTGTAGGGAAATGTGAACATGCATCTCAACATCTAAAGAGATGCATGTAGAAAGCCACATGCAAAGGGCTTATCAGAAACTGGGAGTTACATGGGTATACCATCACAATCCTCACATGTATGTGAAAATGTGGAAAATGAAGGAGCATCATTTTATGATGAAATTGTACTTGATGATTCATGAAGTGGGCAGGTATACAAGAGACCAAAAGGTGTAAAGGGAGCATTGGATAAAGCTTGGGATATGTAGAGTAGAAAAGAGGTTGATAAAGCTGTCCGATTCTTCTTTTTTGCAGAAGATATTCCCTTTTGGAAAGTTAGTAGTCGTTATTTCATCCAAATGCTTGGTGCAGTTGTAAGAGTAGGACAAAGTTATAAGCCTCCCTCATACCAACAATTGAGGGCAAAAGAGCTAAATGCAGAAGTGAGATGCATAGAGGAGGACTTGTTGGAAATATGTGAGAAATAGAAAGTATGTGATGGTTGGTCTTACACCAGAAATTGGCCAATCATCAACATTATGGTTAGTTGCATTTTTGGTACTATGTTCTGAAGTTAGTGGATACCTCATGTGAGGTTAAATCAAGTGAATACATATTTGAGATCGTGAAGGATGCCATAATGAATGTGGGGCCAGACAATGTAGTACAAATATGCATGGACAATGCATCTTTTATACACGATGCTCGTGCCATTGCTTGGATTTGTTGTTTGAAGATATGGCCCTTTGTAATGGGTGAAGCCTATTTTGGATCATGTTGTGACAGTTGTGGTATTTGTCATGATGAAGCCTAGTGTGCTTGTGTTATTCAGGAAAACATAGCACGAAAGATTTGGTAAAGGAAGCACAAACTCGATTCGCATACATGTTTTTGTGTTAAAATCTGGAAAATGTTACATTCACCTCTAAATGCAGCAGGATTTATGCTTCACCCTATTCGGAAGAGTGAATCCCCACAATTGGATCTAGAGGTGCATACAGGTTTTGTGACTTCAACAAGGCAAGTGATGTGGAAAGAGGTAAATCCACAAGTGGCTATACCTTTACTCTTGTAGGTTGTGCTTGGCATGTTTATGCATTCCTTCACTTTTTGGCCAATGGGCGTGTCACATAGTTTGAAGCAGTCTTACATGGAGAGCTGTCCCCCCCCCCCCCCCCCCCCCAAACAAAAAAAAAACAAAAAAAAAAGGCATCATTTCTTCCTTTTCCCCTTCTTCTTGTTCTCAATTTCTTGCACCCATCCATCCTCTTGGGCTATTGAGCAGCTGAGCATAGTCTCTTGAAGCTTTGACCTTGCTCTTTCACATGTTGGTGGTGTGTTTGTTGTGGCCCATGGGAGCGTGTGAGCATGTGTTCAACATTAGTTGTATACTGAATTCTAATATTGTTCAATTGATATCAAGCAATGGACATAATGGACTAGGTGGTGATAGTAGCGTGGTTGACTAATATTGAGGGTATAGTGGTAATTTCATCTTAGGGTGAATTTGGGGTTTGGTGAGATTCATCTTTGCATGTGTTTGCATACACGTGTACACATGCACACACACATACACACACATGTGCACATAGACTTATGTTTGAAATAGCAGCCCTCCACAAGGGGGTTGTACATCTTCAGGAAAAAATTCAGAAAATGTGAAGGTCAACCATGGTCAAAGGAGGTCAACAAAGTGGTCAAAATCGGTCAATTTTTCAGGTAGAGCAGGTTACATATTTAGGGGGTACTCTTGAAGATAATTGAGATGCTATATAATACATAGCATTTGAAGGACATTTTAGGAATCAGATCCAAGTTTTAAAATAAGTAAAATTTAATTGAAATTGTGCAAAGATCAGATTTAAAAAATCAGATTTCAGAGATTTTTATTTCAAAAATCTTGGGCAGCTGACTTCTATATAATACATAGCATTTGAAGGACATTTTACGGATCAGATTCAAGTTTTTAAAATAAGCAAAATTTAATTGAAAATGTGCAAGATCAGATTAAAAAAATCAGATTTTATAGCTTTTTATTTCAAAAATCTTGGGCAGCTGACTTGTTAATAACATACGTGGTTGCAAGCAATTGATTGTCAGCTTGTCGAGAGCTATGTTGAGGCTGGCTAGGAGGAGGTCCCTTCTACCTGTGGGGTAAGATGGATGGACACTCCAAGAAATGAGTTGGTACTACGAATCCTTGCTCTGTACCTGCCCTCTTTCACTTCAGAGTTGAGTTAAAGGGCCTTTTAGCTTTTCAATGACACTAAATAAGTGCCTATGTACTTTAGAGATGATGCATGTAATAATTAATCCAAAACAGATAACTTCACAAGTCACAAGTCACTAGAAACTTTCTGTTTTGGTTCAAATACCTTCTACTTGTTAAGCTTAGTGCTCCCCAACACAATAACAATTAGGAAAATTCCTTATGGGGATATCTAATTATCCTTATGGGGATATCTAATTCGCTTAAAATGATTGACTATACACAGCAATCAATTTATCAAGTGAAACATTACCCCCGACTTTTAGGTCTTCTATAGAGAATGACCAATAACTACTTCGAGACACTTTTCTCCCGATTGGCTGAATGAAATGTCTTCAAAATTTGTCAGCATATAGTAGACTTAGAGCTGATTCCAATGAGCCATAGAACATTGAAAATGATGGAGTAATGACTGAGATATGAGCAAGACAAGAACAATGTTCTGAGTGACAATGACAGAGAGACCAATAGAGATGATCAATGATATATTGTATTATATGACAATGTTGTACATGACCATTGGCATGAAGAATAATGCCCAATGATAATGAGAAGTGTAGGCTACAGTAAGAGCCACACACTCTCTACAATGTGATCAACTAAGACAATAGAATGGAGAGGATATCCCGCAAGATTTTACAATGATTTTTATAGATGCTTTGTTCAAATTTGAATTTGAATTCAAATTTGGCTCTCTCTAAAAGTAATCCCTTAATCTAGGAGATATTCCCTCAAGGTAGAGTCGTGATTTTCATTATATTGAACTCCACGAATTAAGTGGCTTTTACAAAGATTCTTCAAAGTCAAATGACTTTTACAAGAGTTAATGGTAAAACCATAAGCAATGGTTCTCATGGGTCTCTTCATAATCAACTCCTTGGGTTTGTGCAAAACCTTTAGCTAGAAGTCTAGCTTTGTACCTGCTTATCGATCCATCTGAATTTCTCTTGATCTTGTGATCCATCTAGAACCAATTACCTTCATAGATTCCTTTGACACTAGCTCCCAATCATTATTCTCCTTGAGTGCTTCAATTTCTTCATCCATAGCTTCCTTCCATTATGCCTTGGTCTTTGCCTCTTCATATGATGATGGCTCGTCAAGAGATAAATCTTTGGTAAGATAAATAGAATGCTTAGTAACTAAAGAAGTGTCATACCCATATCTGATTGGCTTCTTGCTCTCCCTTTGAGATCTTTTGATTGCTTGGTTGGATGATTCAGGTATGTCCTTCATCTTGACTTTGCCTTTCGATTTCCATGCCTTGAATTCTTCTAGGTTGATGATGTTCTCATCAGTTGATTTGATGTCTTCAATCTGATTTGGCTCTTCCTTGGTGAGGTTTGGAAACTCCTCTTCCGATTCATAAGGCAACTTTACTTTCCTGCATTCACTTTCAAACCAAGAATCATTCTCATCAAACACAACATCTCTACTGACCATAAAACCTTTGCTGGATGGATTATAAAACCTGTATCCTTTCTCATTCAAATCATACCTTATGACGATGCATTTCTCTGCCTTAGGGTCTAGCTTACCTCTGATTTGAGATTGGATGTGTACAGAAGAAACACATCCAAAGATCCTGCAATGATCAAGTGATGTCCTTATACCATGCCATGCTTAATATGGGGTCATCCCATCAAGTGATTTGGATGGCAACGTGTTTACAAGATAAGTGGCAATAGATACACTCTCTGCCCACAAATAATTAGGTAATTTTTTCTCATTTAGCATTGATCTAGCTGTCTCAACAATTAACCTATTTCTCCTCTAAAGCACTCCATTTTGCCCAGGGGTATACCTTGTTGTAATTTTCCTTTTGATTCCTTTATCCTGCAAGAATGCATCAAACTCATTTGAGAAGTACTCACCTCTGCCCATTTGACCTTAGTCTTCTTAGGCTTCTTCTTGTTTGGTTTTCCACAAGTGCAAGATACTTCCTAAAGCAACTGAACACTTCATCTTTGTGCTTCATAAAATATAAGATAGTTCACCTACTTAAATCATCAATGAAAGATACACAATACCTTGATCTTGAAATTGAGGGATCCTTACGTGGTCCCCATACATCTGTATGGACAAGCTCCAAGTAGTCCTCATGCATGTAGCCTTTTCTTGAGAAGGGTAACCTATAAGATTTTCCAAAGTGACAAGCACCACATTTATAGATCATGTGTTGCTTGGATACATTAGGTATCCCAAGCACACATTGATCTCTACAAATTTGCTTTAAGGTTCTCTCACCAATATGCCCTAATCTCTTATGCCGAATCTCAAGCTCCGACAATGTTTGATCTTTGTATTTATAAAGTGCAATATTCTTTGTATCTTCAAGTTCAAATGTAAATAACTCCTATCTTTTCTCCTTTGGCAATTCTTTTGAACCCATGTTTGGGATCCTCCACAAATGCTCCATATTTGTTGAATCTAACCTGCAAACGCTTTTCCACAATCTGTCCAACACTCATCAAATTCTTGGTGATTATAGGTACATATAGAACCCTGCTCAACAGATTTCTATTTCCATCAGAGGTTTTAACATTTCCTACCTTGATCACTAAATGCTTGGTGTCATCACTTGTTTGCACTTGGTGCTTTCCCTTAGGTTCCTGAAGATTAGAGAGAAGAGTTACATTGCCTGCCACATGGTTTGAACATCCTGAGTCAATGTAGAAGAGATGGTCGTCATTCATACCTTTCTTTGAAGTCATATTCATAATTCAGAAAGAAATCCTCTTGTTCCTCTATGTAGTTGTTGTAGTCTTTCCTTGATTTGTAGCCTCCTTGGTAGTTGTTATTGTAGTTGTTGTTGTAGTTGTTATTGTAGCCTTGATGATGGTTGAACCTTCCTCTTGATTGTGTGTAGCCACCTCTTTGGAAACCTCTACCTCTCTGATTCTTGAAGTTCTTGTAACACTCATCTACAGTGTGATTTGATAAACCACAAATATTACATGGGGAAGAGTTGAAGGGTCTCCCCCTACCTTGCTTACCTCCTCTGCCCCTACCTCTTGAGTTCCTACCTCTCCCTGCATAGTTAGCTTGAGAAGAAGTACCTTCATCCTCGATTTTTTTGCTTTTCCCTTTCTCTTTAAACTTGCCTTAATCTGTGTATAGGGAAGAAGAGCTATTACCTCTTGATGAATCTCCATTTTGTTGAGCTTGGCTTCATGGGTAAAGAGTTGTCCCATGAGTGTGGTACGATCTGGAATCTGCATGTCCATGTACAAGTCCATGGCAGTTGAAGCTTTCTCATTTGTCATCTGCCTTGATGCCATTGACTACTTGCATTACTATCTGCTCCTCTTCAATCTCCTCTCCTATGCTTGCCAAGTGGTTTGCTACATCCTTGACTTTGGTCACATACTCTGAGATGCTTTGCTTGGGTTGCTTTTTTTGAGTGGTAAACTCAATCCACATTGGTTCTTCCTAGTCCTTGTGTTGGAAGAAAAATATGAAGACTATGTATCCCAAGTCTCTTGGGATGTCTTACAGTTTCTAATGTGTGGAAGAAAGTCTGAGATAGAGTTAAGTAAATATGACCCTGCTAATGCATCTTTGGGGCACCATGAATTGAGTCTTTCATGCTCCTCTCTTGTAGGTTGTTTTTTGCTTCTGAAAATGGGAATCTCCTCATCTCCTTAGATGTATCCATAGAGACTCCTTCCTTGCAAGCATAGTACAAAGGGAGTTTTAAAAACGAGTTTTAACAACAGGTTTTAAAACGTTTAGTACGTAGAGTACTAAAAAAATGGGAATAAAAAACGAGTAGTTTATTTTGTGGCAACATTTCAAATTTCTTTTTTCTCTAGTAATCCATGAATAATGTATATCTAACACTCATTTACATATCTAGTGCTAAAAAACACATAAAAAACCTTAATCTACTACCACTACAATGATTTGGAATTAGGAAGGCCCAAAATGAATTGGGTTAAGTTAAACAAAAAATGGGAATGAAATCTTAAACAAAGGATTGATGACCTTAAAGCCCCACATAAAGCACATTAAAACTCTTAAGACAATGCATTTAGAGTGATAGACTCCAGAATGGATAAAAACAATGTCAATAATTTAATGATGTCTTGATTCCTTCCTAAATGAAATATCTTTTAAAATCAAAATAGGAACTTTTTTCTTATCCAGATAGGAGGGACTTTTGGTTCTTATTTTGGTAGAGAAAGAAAGAAAACCATACATTGTCATAATTCAATTCATGAAACAAAAACAAATTCGTGCTTTATTGTACTATGCTTGCAAGTATGTCTTCATCCTTAAGGACCATGCTTGGTAATTGTCCCTGTTCAATTCATCAATGAAAGAAGGAAAACCATCTCCTATTTTACCTTAGCTTGCTATGATACAACTGTTGGGAAAGATGGATGGACACTCCAAAAAAGAGCCACACACTCTCTACAATGTGATCAACTAAGGCAATAGAATGGAGAGGATATCCTGCGAGAATTTACAATGATTTTTATAGATGCTTTGTTCAAATTTGGCTCTCTAAAAGTAATCCCTTAATCTAGGAGATATTCCCTCCAAGGTAGAGTCGTGATTTTCATTATATCTAACTCCACGAATTTAGTGGCTTTTACAAAGATTCTTCAAAGGCAAATGACTTTTACAAGAGTTAATGGTAAAACCATAAGCAATGGTTCTCATGGGTCTCTTCATAATCAACTCTTTGGGTTTGTGCAAAACCTTTAGCCAGAAGTCTAGCGTTGTACTTGCTTATCCATCCATCTGAATTACTCTTGATCTTGTAAATCCATCCATAACCAATTACCTTCATAGACTCCTTCTTTGGCACTAGCTCCCAAGTATCATTCTCCTTTAGTGCTTCAAGTTCTTCATCCATAGCTTGATTCCATTCTGCCTTGGTCTTTGCCTCTTCATATGATGATGGCTCTTCAAGTGATAAATCTTTGGTAAGATAAATAGAAGGCTTAGTAACTAAAGATGTATCATACCCATATCTAATTGGCTTCTTGCTCTCCCTTTGTGATCTTTTGATTGGTTGGTTGGATGATTCAGGTATGTCCTTCGTCTTGACTTTGCCTTTGGATTTGCATGCCTTGAATTCTACTAGGTTGATGATGTCCTCATCATCTGATTTGATGTCTTCAATCTGATTTGGCCCTTCCTTGGTGAGGCTTGGAAACTCCTCTTCCAAGTCATGAGGCAACTTTTACTTTCCTGCGTTCACTTTCAAACCAAGAATCATTCTCATCAAAACACAACCAAGTGTGAAGGCTTGGCATTTGCACCAACACTACCCGGAGCAGCTGAAATTAGGGTTTTCTACTCTTCAACAAGAAGGGCAGCAGCTAGGGTTTTTGTCTCTTCTTATACAACGAGGAGGAGATCGACTTGAGGCTTATCTACACATGGAGGAGATCATCTTCATATGATGGAGATTGTGAAGTTATGAAGATATGCAGCAGCATCTGCATTTATTACCTCTCAAGGACTTTGTCTATTCTCTTTCGTGGCAAAACATTCAATATACCATTATGAATGGATCAACAAAACCTAAGTGAAGCAAGTTCTTAATAGAGTGGAAGGGATGGGGAGAATGAAAGCGAAGGTTGCTGGGATCTTAATGAGAGATTACACTAAGAAAACAGTGGCTGGCATATAAAGTTACACCAAAACAGAACAATAAAACATGTAATCAAGCCATAGAAAGAAAACAATGGATTAGAATGCTGTAAATACCAAACAGAATGCAAACAACAACGAGAATCAAAGCAATGATTGTTGAGATCTTGTTCAGGGATCTCATTCAAAACTGCAGTGGCTGTTTGGAGCTCTCTCTAGTGTTTGTGCTGTATGGGCATTTCTTCTTGGGCATGCCTCCATGAACATATCAAGAAGGCTTGCCTTTTTGTGTTCTTAATTATTTGCAATCTGATCTGTTTTTACCAGTGAAAAGCAAGGGCTCTTAAGGCTTCGGTCAGGTGGAGCTATCCGGCCACACCCTGAAAAGGTCTGCAAAGCTCTATAGCCATAAGATAGCGAAGGGTATACCTAACACAGTCTCATTGATTTCATTGGAACTGGAAGTTCTCCACCCCCTTTTTGTCATTCTGAAACTACTGCAGGTCAAGACTGGTGGGGAAGATGCCTATTTTATCGAAGGGGATTTTTGGATAGGTATAGCAGATGGTGTTGGTGGTTGGGCTAGAAATGGTAAGATCTTCCTTTGAAGTACTCGAGGATCCTACAATATTCTCAAATTTATGAAATTATGAAGGCAGGCTTTCTGAAGTCGATATTGCCTTTACTTTTCTGGTGGGTAATCATATAGCTTTCTGTTGCCAATCAGGTATTGATTCTGGTTTGTTCTCAAGAGAGCTGATGAGGCATTGTGCAGTGATTGCGAGGTCTATGGTTGACGAACCTGATCCAGTATCTGTTTATAGACAAGGGAGTAGAAAAATGCGAAGAAATAGGATCCTCTACTGCCGTGGTTGCTGTTCTGCATGATCAGGTTGCATATTCCACTCTACTTATCAAGATGAATTGCTACATACATATAATGCGTCATGTGTAACATTGTATTCTTCTTGCAGACATTGCACATTGCAAACATTGGAGACTCGGGTTTTATTGTTGTGAGAGATGGGAAGGTCTTAACGAAGTCAAAACCAATGCAACATGGCTTCAATTTTCCTTACCAGATTGGGATTGACGGTGATGATCCATATGATGCAGAGGCAGGTTTTAGGATTGCACCTTTTGGGAGCAAGTCCCTGGATTTTAGTTTGATTGTCATAATGCAGAAGATATAATTGCTTTGCGGTTTGAACTTTTGACATGTCTTAGTTTGTTTGAACTTTGCACATGAGGATATTTGGAAAAATATATATAGGCTAAATAAGTGTTATATGTAGGATATGTTGGATGGGAGCGTATATTCATTGCGTTATTTTCTCTGTGAGTTACTTAGCACTTAGTATGTGAAATGGGCCTCTTGTACATTTACTTCTATAATATATCTTATACCTGTCGCTTTATGTTCTGATCATGTACATGTGATTATCATGAATATACTTTTAGTGCATACAGGATTCATCACTAAGGATGTGAAATGGTGCCATTCTATGTTTATCACTATAACATACATACATACATACATACATGTGTGTCTTCATACGTAAGTACGTACATATGTATGTACATATATGCATAGATACACACATACATATCTTATACATTTAGCCTCACCATATCCTCTTTGGGTGATTTTGGCTTTTGTGCAGACACATTTGCTTATATACTAAGTTGCTTTGGTCATGTGCATGCAGGAATTTCAAGTTAAAGTAGCATCAGGCGATGTGGTCGTGCTAGCAACAGATGGGGTTTTCGACAATCTTTATGAAAGGGAAATTGTGGACCTTGTTAATCAAGGACAAGCAAAG
The DNA here is from genome assembly GCA_020310875.1 of Ceratopteris richardii. NCBI lineage: Eukaryota > Viridiplantae > Streptophyta > Polypodiopsida > Polypodiales > Pteridaceae > Ceratopteris > Ceratopteris richardii. The sequence goes on from MU264309.1 coordinate 23,931, forward strand.
AGAGTTGAACCGGGGGTATTACCTTGATTTTCTTGTAGTACTTTTTTTAATGTTCAAGACTATCATGATAGTAGCTTTGGGCAGGTGGCCTTAATATCACTTTATCTTTCTTTTTGTCATTTTTGGTCTGCCAGACTGTAGCCTTGTGGCTTGTCAAGCTAGCACATGCAGCAGGTTTAAATTCCACTGGAAGAAGTCCCTTTAGGATGAGGCGAATGCAGTAGGTTACAACTATTCTGGTGGGAAGCTTGATGATGCAACTGCAGTAGTGTCATATATTGAATGAACAACACATGGGATGTTAGCAACAAGAGCTTGACTCGATAGTGGAGAAGGTGACAACACTACCAACCTGGGGAGGCATATTTGACAGTGAGAAGACTACCGTGAAGGCCATGAAGATGATGTTAGCGACTGCAAGCATAAAAAATCCTGGGCACTTGCAATGGCTATATAGGATTTGGTATCTGTGATACCAAATCATAGTTGAGCGCACTTTTTACAGCTGGTAGGCATAATGAGGTTTTTCCTGTCGATGCACATATGACTTTGCAGCTATGGAGTCTGGCCATTTGACTTAGCTAAAACTTGCTCAACATTTCTGTAATTTCCTGAAGAGCATGTTTTTGAAAGAAAATGTATTACCCTTTCTAATTTCTTTCATGCTCAAGAATGAAGATGCATTATGCAAAGAATAGTAAATATTGTTGTACTCGTCCTTCTGTATGGGTCTCTTTCATTTTGTTACACATTCAGGAATATCTAGTGTGGCTAGTGCAAAACAATCATGAAGATATGGAGGCTACTGAGTTTTCCCTCAACAAGTCTTCAAGAAGAACCAAATTGATGGATTTTAATGATGAGAAGAGTGGTGAGGATGTGGAGGCTTGGATCGAAGAGCTGAAGGAATTCTTTGATCTTCGATAATTTGGTGAGGAGTTCAAGGCAAAGGTTGAGATCGTGCATTTGTGTGGCATCACAAAACTATGACGTAAGGCCTACATGTAGACACAGATGACTTCTAGACCGGTTCTATGGAAGGAATTCAAGGAGCAAGCAAAAAAATGTTATTGCTCTAGACACTACTATATGGAAAAGAAGATGGAGTTTAATTTTGACAACACGATCATGACAAGCATAGCTTGTCTGTTGATGAGTAAAGAGAAGTTTTACGTCTTCGTATATATGTAGAGGAGGTTAGCAGGGATGTTATGAAGAGCAAATTTATCGAAGGGCTTCGGGAAGAGCTTTGTCATATATCTATTGGCCTATTTATATCTACCTACGTACCTACCTACTACCTACCTACCTACTTACCTATCTACCTACCTATCTATCTATGTACCTACCTACCTACCTATCTACCTAGCTACCTACCTACGTACCTATCTATCAAGAGAAAGGAGATAAGGAAAAGAGCTCACTCATAGAGTCACACTCAAAAGTGGAGCACACAGATTATGGCAAGAAAGAGTGGTCTTCTTCTTCTTTATTACATAAAAGGAATATTCAAGAATGACAGAAAACAACAATACAACTAGTGAAATATTTAAAGAATAGTACATAAGGAAATACTAATGTTTGTGAATGAGTAAGATAATAGGAAAAAAAATGTGCCATTACTAGGTAGATAAATCTAACAAAGCTCACTAAAGTATCCTTGAAATATACTTGCATGACCATTATACATGTGAGAGAGAAGAAAAAGTGATACGTGGTATACTCAATCATCACATGTCGAGCGTGATATCTAAACACTCCTCTTGAAGCTCAATGTCATATCTTGTTATGCAAGCAACTTCCAAAACTTCTTCAGCTTCTGTGCTCCAAGTGCTTCAGTGAAAATATTGGTAACCTTTTCATCTATCTTTACATAAGCAAGATTAATGTCACGTGCTAATATCTTTTTCATGATGAAATGATAATGTACCTCGATATGCTTTTTTTTTTCTAGCATGAAAAACAAGGTTTTGTGCTAACTATATGCTATTAAGATTATCACCATAAATGATGATAAGATTTTGCACTTCCACACTTAAATTTGCAAGTAGCACCTCTAGCCATCATGCTTCACATGCTTCCATTGCCACACCTCTATACTTAGCCTCTGTACTTGACAAAGCAATAGTGAGTTGGTTCTTTCTACTTAATGTAGTAGCTGCACTTTCAAGTGAGAATAGAAAGCCGCTAGTAGATCTTCTATTTGGAATACTACGAGCCTAATTTGCATCTGTGTATCCATGAATGTGCAATTCACGACAAGCTTCATAAAACAATGCAATCCAAAATAGCAATCACATATCGTAGAGTGCATCTCAAAGCATGTAAATGTGGTTTCTTGGCAACCACATAATTGTGAGATATATCAACTTCCCACAATTTTCCTTTACATAGTAGCATTTTCTAGTGCTGCATGTGATTTAGTATCCAACTTTAAATTCTAATCCAATGGCATAGAAACTTGCTTACAATTAGGCATACCATACTTTTGTAACATTCTCAAGGCATATTGCCTTTGCACTATCTATATGCTTGGTTTTGTATGTATAAACTCGATTCCCAAAAAATAGTGCCCTACACCAAGATCTTTCATATCGAACTCGTGCATAAGGAGTTTCTTTACCTCTTCAACGCTTTCTTCATTATCACCATCTATAATAATTCATCAACATAAATAGCCACAATCGTGATGGTATCGTCTTCCTTCCTTGTGTATAATGAGTGGTCTACATCACATATAGAAAATCGAGGGGTGGTTAAATAATTTATAATCCTTGCATGCCAAACACGAGGGGCTTGTTCAAATCCATACAAAGCCTTTTCGAACCTGCAAACATATTTTGGATGCTTTGAATCGTCATATCCTCGTGGTTGGTCCATGTATACTTCTTCTTGCAACTCACTTTGTAAGAAATCATTCTTCACATCCAGCTGGTACAAAATACATCATTTTGCTGTAGCTAATGCAACAAATGCTATGACAATTGCCATTTTAACTAAAGGGCTTAACCTTGTAGATCCACTTGTAGCCTATGAGTTTCTTTTCCTTGCCACAATGGAACCAACTTCCATGTTTCATTTCCATAAAGTGCATCCATCTCCTCATCCATAGCTTTTTCCCAATCTGCATTTCCAATTGCATCTTCAAACAAGGTTCAACATCTTATATTACCTTGGTCATGTACGCACAATGATGAGCCATGTAACTGTCATAACGCTAATTGTTGCACTAAATTCAGCATCCTCCTAAATATGCTTTGTCCTAGGTCACTTCTCCTTGTATCATGAAGTATTTGAATGGCGATGCACCATAGTGCACTCTCCTTCTCGAGAGCTCCACGAGGATATGCTCCGAGTAGAGAACCGAGCTCCTAGGGCTGCACACGGTACTTTGCACAGAGGTTGGAGAATTGCACAAAAACACAGTACATGTTAGTGGAGCACTACATTGTGCTCTTTGACTTCACTAGACAAGATTTTGGAAATACACTTATGATTATCACGAACACCCACATAGGGAAAATAATACAAGAAAGACGGATTCGTACAAGACGTCCCACAACCCGGGACCAATAGGTATGGAAAACTGGTCTAGAGATGATACAAGAGATCCCACAACTCGGGATCGTAAGTATGAGACAAGATGTCTAGATTACAAGAACTCCCTTTTGGGAGATGAACTGAATACAAGGAAGAACTTGACAAGAGCTAGTACTACGAGATTACAAGAGGACAAGACAGGATGTCCAAGAACTAGACTAGACAGGACTAGAACAAGAAACAAGACAGGAACTGGAACTGGAACTTGGAGAGTACTTACTTGGCGGTCACGACTCCTTGAGCTCCCAAGACTGGTATTGGCAAGACTGATTATGAATGTGGCCAACCCCTCCTTGTATAGGTTTTCAAGGGCGGTTCCCAAGGGTGGTTGCGACTTGATAATGTCATCATGATGTCATCGACTCGAAGCATGGTCTCTGGATGTCAGAATCAAGCAAGAAGACAGTCGATCTTAGGGTTTTGGCATGTTTCAGACGCATGGAAGCATTAGTTTCCCCAAATTCTGAACCAATCATGAGATATATGATTCACATGGAATGTGAGATTCAAATGGTTTCCTTTGTCCATGACATTACCTCCCCCTCAAGCGACGAGTTCCACGAGGAGCGGTCATGTTCTCTGGTCTCGGCTTCATTGGATTTTTCTTATGAAATTCTCGAACCTTGATTGTGCTCTTGAAGGTTTCTGTAGGTTCTCGAGTACAATCACTGATATCATAACCCTTTCCAATGAATAAGGTACTCTAATATTCCTCGGGATATTCTCGAATCTAGGACATGCTCGACTTCAAATTCTTCACGATCATCAATCTCAATAGGTGGTGAAGGGACTAGGTCTCTCTCCCCCTCAATGGTGAAATCTGATATGGTTTCAACATGGATACATGGAAAAACTGATGTATTCTCATGGTACTTGGTAGCTGGAGCTTGAAGGTGACTGGATTAATCTTGGCCAAGATGGGTAAATGGACCAAATCTTTGATGATCTAACTTTGCACAAGGCCTTGAAGTTTGCAAATTGTTTCTCAGTAACCATACTTTATCCCCAATTTGATATGATGGATTCTAGGACACGATGTTGATATGCATAGTACTTATATTGTTGTTGAGCTTTATGGATCTCTTCCTTGAGTTCTTTGTGAACGTCCATCAGGTACTGGGCCTTGTCTCTGGCAGCTGGGTTCTTGACATGATTTGAGAGTTGTATATCCATCCTTGGATACTGTCCATAGTTTGCAAAGAAGGGAGTTTGCTTAGTAGATGCATGGATACTGTTGTTATAGGCAAACTCTGCAAAGGGTAACAACTCAAACCAATCATTTTGGTGATAGTTGCTAGTGCAACAGAGATATTGCTCTAGGACTTGATTCACCCATTCTGTTTGTCCATCAGTCTGTGGATGATTTGCTTTAGATAGTTTAACTTGAACACCAAGGAGCTTGCAAAGACTGTTCCAAAGCTGGATA
>MU264310.1:0-5000 GCA_020310875.1 Ceratopteris richardii
TATAATAAAAAATAAAATATAAAATATATAAAAATAGAATTTAAATTAAAAGAAAATAAATAAAAAATAATAATTCCATAAATAAATAAATAAATAATGATTATATATATAAATATATGTATATAAGCAAATTAAACAAAAACAAAACGAAATAAATGTGCATCGTCAACTTCTATGTCTGTCCTAAACAAGAAGTATCAGAATTAACTTTATCATGCATAGCTTGGACAATAGCTATGACATCCCTACTCACGTCATCAGTGCCCTAGAGTAGGTGCAGACTTTAATAAAGAGTCTTTCTAAATCAAGATCTCTAACAAAGTCAACGAACTGAGTTTCTATCACTTCCGGAAGTGAAGGGAAAACTCAGCCATGATAAAGTCTTGCACAAAGAACAAACAAATAATAAGAAGAAAGGAATTAGAATTATAAAAATTAAAATTAAAATTAATAGATATATAGATAAATAAATAAATAAATATGAATAATAATAAATAAAAAATATAAATAATTTTAAAATATATATTAAAATAATAATAATGAATATAAAGAAATAGCTAAAATAATAATAAAAGTAGTAATAATAATAATAATAATAATAATAATAATAATAAAAACATAGAAGAACAAAAGACTAGAAAGAAGCTATAAATAGAGAGTGAAAAAGAAGGGGGAAGAGGAGGGGGGGGAAGGAACCACAGAATACCTTATCATTAACCCAAATAGTGTTCCCCTTTTTTATTGAGTTTACTAATGATTAATTTGAACACATGAAAAGAAGAAGAACCATAAATGAACTTGTTACGAAGTAAGAAAGTCCTTACCTTCTTTGAAACTTTCTTGAATAAATACCCTTTTTGGACAAGCAAAGAAATTAGTTGACAACATTGAATTACAAATGAAGACAAGCTTGAACATAGACGAGAAATCTAAACAATTGAGAGCAAACAACGCCGTACTTTGCTAAATGAGAAATATTTGAATCAATATGAGGCATACGTATCATGTTAATGCTAGCAAATTCCGGTTCAAATCTTTTATCATAATGTCTACGTCCAAACCAAAAGGAGACTGAAATATTTTTAGATCTAGAAAAGCACAAGAATCACCATGTGAAGTACAATTCAGCTCACAAAAAGTTTTGGGATAAATACCACCACCAAAAGCATCATTGTCTAAATACATAAAATCTTGAAAAGAACTAAAATCAGGAACAAACAGATCATCTACAAAGCGTCTAATATTAGAAAGTTTGTGTATAATGATAGGACAGGTATTGGCTAAAACAGCCTTTCCATAAATTCAAATTCATAAGTAAAAAGATAAAAATTCGCAAGAAAGACAGCACAGTTTGTACCCATAGGAATTCCAATACATTGTTTGAATAAAGTATCACCAACTGAAATATACAAGTTTTCTAAAAGAAACTCTAACCAAAGAAGAATGTCGGTTTCATCTACTATTCTAGTGTAACGTTTCTTTTTACTATCTATATCTACAGACTTGGATTTCAACCATAAATAATCAAAATGTAATGCAGATTTTTCTACCAAAAGAGCCTTACATCTATCTTTGGTGAATTTAAAAGAGAAAACTTTCCTAACTAAAGAAGAAATCCTATGTTTCAAATCATTCAAATCTAACTTTGTATACAAAGTGGTGAAGTCAAAAGTTTGAAGCCCCAAAGGAACAGATTTTTCTTCTATAGTTCTTGAAGAGTTGAGAGACTTTATTACAGGAATAACACCTAGAGAATTATCTAATATCCAACTAGAGGATGTTGGCACATCTGCATCTTTGAGTAATTCCTTCCAAATATCATGAATAGTAGGTAAAATGGCTTTAAAACAATTGCTTAACCATTTGGAAACATCCATGAGAGAAGTATTACAAGATGCAGCTATAAATCTCGGTTTGATGGGGTTCTTATGGAATTTCCAAACTGTATATAAAAAGGTAAATTTTGATACAATTTGAAACCATAAGATTTACAAAAATCTTGATGACTTGAAATAACTTCTCCAGAAGAAACATTGCAAAATTGATATGTAGAGGACTGAGTTTCTTTCATAAGACACTCTACATAAAACTTTTTACAAGTAAAAACAAAATTATTTGGACATTTATCCACATAAGAAATCACAAAGTTTCTATGAAAATATTTTAGTGAAGTCAAATCACTTACAGATAAGCTATCTAATGAAGGGGAATTCCTCCCTAAAGCTATATCAACCTTCATAGAAACTTTCTTCATTACTATTGATTTCCAATGTGTAAAAATTCCACGAATACCTAAAGATTCTTCAAATTTTAGAATGAAATTATCAATGCCCTTTTCTATATCTTTAAGGATGCAAGCATCCTTAGAGGTATGAAGTCTATATTTTGTTCCTCTAGAAAAAAGTTCTTTCAAGCTACTAGTAGGAAGAATAGAACAATCGGCAGAAACTATATGACCCAAATCCTTGTTTACGAAAGAGGAAAAGGAACCATTATTGCAACAACAAGATCTTCTAGAAATCGACAATCTATCTTGCTCTCTCATATTTCTTCCAATATCATTGTAATTGAAAGCTTTTTGACCCAAAGTTTTCAAATATTTGTATGTAACCAAAGGATGGACCCAAAGCTTTCTAACATAAGAAGGAAGAGATTCTATCACTTCTTTGATTTCAAAATAGAGTTCAAACCAACTTTATCCATTTCTGGAGAAGTAAAGATAGTAATTAGTAAAACTCTTCCTTGAAATCAAAGGATTGATGAGAAACACAAGAGGATTTTAGAAATTTGGATATGAGAATTCGAAGTTGAAAACTATGGGATTTTCTAAGACTCAAATCCTCATGAGAGAAATTTTCCAAGATATATAGAAGTTTAAAGAGGACTCTTTTGTTATACTTTTCAAAGATTTTGAAAGAAAAAGACCCCTCTTGCATAATTCTATCCAAGAAAATTAATCTTCTTTTAAAATCACTAAACTTAAGAGATTGATCAGCCAAAGAGCTAAACAAATGTTCATTAGAAGATGATGATGGAAAATCCTCATGAGAAGAGTCTAATCTATAGCATGAACTAAGGGACCTATGGGGAGAGGAAATAGAAACATTAATATTACGATGTCGACCCAAATTTCTATATGTTGAGAAGATTGGACAGTTGAGGAAAGTTTTGGGTATCTACGCCATAACATAGGAGTTTTCTTATTGATAGATTTACTCTTGCGAAGGCTAGATTTTCCTTCTAAATTGAAGCCTTAGGAAAGAAGGTATGTAAAGTTCGCATCCAAAATAACTCCCTAGGCAAAGCTTCTTGTAAAACTCTTTAGAGTTTCTAAAATTACCTTCTATGTGTTCAATAGGAAAACAACGAAACGATTCAAAACCGTATTTTGCTATGGATGCATAAAGAGGTTTTACTTTTTCAATTAAAATTCTTTTGGAATGAATTTTCTTAGCTTCTCTAACATGCTCTTGGAAACGAATAAATGCAGTCCTAAAAGTTTGACCAACATATAAAAATGAACTATCGTAAATATTATAGATCACATAAATGACTTGTGAACAATGAATTGGACTTAAAGGATTATCTTCATGCAAATGCTTTTTTCTTAAACGCCTTAAACGAAGAAGAGCTTTTATTGAATTATTAGTGTAATGAGTATTAACTAAGGTCGTTTTGAAAGAGGACCAATGAATATGACCATTATCTAAGCAATGCAAAGAATTTAAATTAGATCTAGCTAAGAATTTGAACCTTTCTCTTCCACTACTATAAACACGATAAGGAACAAGATTTGAAGAAGAGGTTGAAGCACATACCTGGTCGAAATTGGAACTCGAAGTCGCTGAATAAGTATTATGAGAAATGTGTATAGTCAGGTCAAAAAATCAGATCAACGCCCGCCTGTAGGCCAAAGATCCTAGGTTAGAGAAAGTGCTAACCACACTCCCCATTTGTGTAGCAGGGCTTCTGCCAAGCAGTGGGGCCCTTAAATAAGGCTGCTTGTTACACTTGAGAGATCATCGACGAAACGTGCAGTCAAGTGCCCGTGATCCTTTGCTAGAATCATTACTTAACTTCCTCTGCCACAAAAAATTGTTCATGAAACTACACAAAGGACCCTTGGTCAAAAAGACCCACTTTTTTTTTTTTTTTTTTTGAATCAAAAATAAATAAAATAAAATAAAATAAAAAAAAGCAAACCTAACAAATAAAGCCAACGTAAGAACAAAATAATCAAATAATAAAATACCTCACAACAACATGCATATAAACACAACACTCATAGAAAACACACAATCCAAAAAGTACAAAAGATATAAACAAAATAAAAGATTCCCAAATTAAGAAAAAATAAACCAAATTAAAATAAAAAATATAATAATATAAAACTAAACTTATTTAAATATATATATATATATATATATATATATATATATATATATATATATATATATATATATATATATATATATATATATACATATATGTAAATATATATATATATATTAATGATTATAATTATTGATAATAAATAAATTATAAAAATTAAAATTTTATAAATACATATAGATATACATAAAATTATTATTATTGAAAAAAATAAATAAATAAATAAAAATTAAAAATAGATAAATAAATAAAAATAAAATACAAAATAAAAATAAACCCACACACATACATTCATGCACACACTCAAATACATACATACATACATACACACCCATGACCGCACGTACACAAACCCTAAAAAGATATTTCCAATAAGAACAAACAGCTGGTCACAAATCGGACGAAAATCAAAAGATTTGCATGTCCGCTATGTGACTTTGATATATACCTTCATAAGTTCAGAGTTATCCAAACTTACGAACTCAAGATAGAGAACATAAATACATACACATTGGAAAAAATAACAAACAAAAGCAAAAGACTTAAGACCAATATAAGACATGAAAGTTACAACCAAGAAAGAAAACAAATACAAAAAGAGATGCACA
>MU264310.1:15000-28953 GCA_020310875.1 Ceratopteris richardii
CCTCACAGCCACACATAGGTTGCAAGAGGAGGTCTGTTGAACTCAACCTATGATAGGAAAATAGGGATGCATAAAAGAATAGGTAGAAACAAGGAACAAATGGACGAATGATGTAAGGAGTTTTGTAATTTCACCTCCCTTATTTTTTAGGAGTTTTCCCAAGATCTTAAAACTTGCCTAAAATTTCTATATCACTGAATTTTATGCGAAACCCAAAATTCTAGTAGCTAGTAGCCTCCCTAAACAAGGGATTCTAGGCTCCAGACTGAGGTCTTATCTTACCCAGAGGCTCTGACTAGCATGAGCAGATCATATCCACACCAAGGGCTGCTGTAGAATATCTACTTTTAACAGCTAAATTATTTTTCCAGCATGTATGTTAGGAGAAAAGGCTAACTAAGGCAGCATGTATAAAAGGAGAAAAGGCTATGCCTTGATCAGGCTAATGTATAATTAGCAACAGTTTATGTTGTGCATAAAGAAGTTGGTTACTACCTTCATAAGTTCGTATGTTTGTCTGAGGAGATGGGGAGAGATGTAGCTGAGAGATGGGGTATCGATAGGGCTGCGGGCTGAAAGGGTCCATGGGCTAAATGCCTTGGGCAGTGAGCACTGCCCTTCAAATGGTTGCCTGAGGGGCCTCCATGACTCCCAAGCTGCCATGCCATCTCAAAAGCTTCTAGCTCCATACCTTGTACCTAATAGCAGCTGCAGCTCTCCAGGTTTGTGCCCCACCTTCTCTCGATCTGTGAAGAGAAAACTGACCCTAGCACTTGTTCCTCTTGCACAAGCTTACACCTCCTGAGGCCACAGCATTCTCCCTATGCTGTAGTGCCCGCCTGACTCCTTCCTGGATACCAAGATTGTTGCGTTCACACGTCCCTTTCTTCATCTCGTTGTAGAAGTAGCCAAGCACATGCGTCTTGGTGCTCTCCTAGAGGCTGAAGATGGCAATGTGGGTCCTCAGCAGCACATAGATTATGGACTCGAAAGGATTTCAGCTGCCGCCCACCTCCCTACATGAAGATCAACATAAAGGGAGACTCACCTAGACTCTCACCGCTGCTGGCTTGTTAATTACCCTTGAATAGTGGCGTCGTGGTTTACCTCATGTGACTCCATCATTGGGGTGTCTTGCTAGCTTTCATGCAAGGTATTATGGTAAAGTTTACTTGAGAAACAATCATGGACCATTGATGGCATTTGCACCATACCTTTGACTCTTGACAATGGTCAAGTACTTGTTTAGTAAAATGTCAAATATGTACTTTCCATAAAAAAGAGTTTGCCATGTGTTGGGTATTAAGATATCTATGGCTAAAATATTGTGTAGAGTTGATGGTTCATGAACACTAGAAACTTATCGGAGCTATTACGTAATTTTGAACGTCATCAAAAGACTAAATTGTTTGCATTGCAAAGTGTTGCCAAACAAATTTGTAGTTAAGGTTAAGATACATTATTTTATATTTGGAATTGTGGAAATACGATTTGGACCATATGAACCAAAAGGATCTTGATATCTCTCTTCGATGAAGAGGGTTGATGCAAAAGGATTCTATCTATAATTTTGCAATCAATCCTAAGATGGCAAACCATAAAAGATCTTATTACTTCAATACGCCTTGCAAGCAAAAATGTCCTTGGTCTTGTTCGTTCTCATGTGTTTTGCATGCTCGTTAGGTCACTAGCTAGAGTTGCATATTTTGTTTCTATTGTTGATGATTGTTCCATGAAGCTCTAGGTTTACTTATTAACAAGCAAAAGTAATACAGATGCACCATTCAAGAAATTTCATGCATTTGTGACAAACCAAAATAAAAAGGCACATAAAGGACCTTGGTTTACATTTATAGTTGAACCCAACGTGGTTCAATCAATTGTTAAAAAAATGGCATATCCATGAAGAGGATTGTTTTAGGAAACTTGCTTCATATGACTATGTATACATCTATGGTTCTGATAATTCTATTCTTAATGAACATAAGGCATAAGAATGATGGAAGTAAACACCAAAATGAATCCAAGTGAGCACCAGATTTGCCCAAGAAAAAGGGAAGTGCCACTATATGTACATGGTACTCAACCACAAACGTATTATATATGACTTCCCAAGTTCAAAAGGTAGCACACAACCACAATGTAGTTTTCAATGATGCGAAGCTACTTCTGCAAAGCTACCTCAAAAAAAAAAGTTGTGTTTCATATTGACCCCAAAGCACTCAAGCATTGACATGATCAGCCACCTATTAGAGACAATATGCATTGAGTAGGCTTGATAATGCTAATGAGCATGTGGTTATTGAACCAAAAAATTCAAAACAATAGCCTTGAAATGATGATATAGTGATTCTCAATGTAGACCCATTACAAGACGATTTATATGAGGTTTTCATAAGTTCAAATTCATCTCAGTTTATGTATGTACATACCTACAACTTATGCACAAAAAGTGTGAAACACAACACAAATAAAAACAAAATACAACTACAAAAAAATAATAATAAATTTAAAAAAATGATTATGTTCAAGCATTATATATATACAAAAGTTGTGAAACACGCGAATTTAGAGGAAAATACAAGAACAACAAGTCACCAGCAAGAACATGATTAAGATAAAACATTATTTGCATACGAAAAATTCGTTAGTATGTATGTGTACATGTACATAAGAATGTACATGAATGCATACATGCATACATACATACAAACGATATTGAGGCTGTTAAATAAATTCTTCATGCGGCCATTATCACAATGTTCTATAAGGAAGATTTTATTTTCCAATACATAAGTGGTAAATATTTCCCCTACGTACAAGTGTATATAAAATGCAAGCTACCTCGTATAGGGGTCTGACTGGAAGATCGGATCCTACATCTCCACGTTCAGCGCGCTTTTTTTTAATCTCCTCTACCTGCAAAGATCACGGTTGCAGCTTGGACGCCCGCAGTATTTACATGAGTAATAAATTAAGAGGACTACACAGTCTGCGCTCAGCAGATAATTGTTGGAAAGAGAGAGCTCACATCCACGTACTTACCTCTTGCTCAGAAATGAACTTAAGAAGACGCGCGGGGGTGGCACTAGCATCGGCCATGATCCTGGCAGCTACATTACGAACAAGAAAAGGTGATAGTCCCGCTGGAGGCTTGCATCTGAATCCCAACAATTGAAATTTCGAGCTCCCGTTCCTCTGAAGATTCGTCAATAATTTCGTAACATCATCCGCCAAGCATAGAATTTGGGAAACTACCCACAATAAGATTTTTGAGAGTTGTAAAGAAGTGATTAAGGGATTTGGATGACTACTTTCCTAATCCCAACAACAATGATAGTTTACAATGGAGGCAAAAATAAATAAAGAAATAAATAAAAAAGCAAGTAAAACCTATGTGTTATCACTTTTATCTCAACCTAGTCTCATGCAATTGCAAAGGTAATTGTCTCTTAAGAACTTCTTTTATTGCATTCTACTTGTTTATGTACCTTGTAAAATGCACTTTCTATAGTAGTCAATATACATAGAAAGAGTACATGCATTAGGCACACGGGTGGGCCAACTAGTGGATCACTTGACCGTATGTGGACTAGTGGGCCAACTTAAATCAGAGGGGGCTAGTGGACCAACCTAGAGAAGAGTGGTCCACTTGATTAAGACTTGGATGAGAGCAATCCAACGAGCCAAGATGAGTCAGGCTATACCAAGGCAAGGACAAGTTAAGCTAGAGCAAGAGAAGTTGGGTTGGGGAGGTCACTTACAACTAGGCCAAGAAAGACTATTATTTGAGGTATTGTCCCTTTGAGACAAGGGCCCACAAACGAGAAATAGCCACCTCAAGAGCACTTTTCCAAATATCTAGAATCAAGACCTATATAAAGGGAAGATGTCAAGCATGCTCCGATTTCCATGCTCTACCCTTTTGTTTTTCTCACATTTATTCTCATTCTTCTCCAAAATCCACCATGCAAGGATATTCATTCAAACTCCATATAGGGAGGGCCTTCCTTCACTAGCCTCTCATTGATTTGCATACCCTCATGAGGTTCAAGCTTCATAATATATGTTTGTATTTATTTCATTTTATCATCATGTTCTTTCCGGTTTACTTTGAGCCTCCATAACTTGTTGAGTAGATTGTGAGTATCTGAGGACATGATGTTAGAGCATAGGTTACTTTCTTTTAGGATTTTGATTTATTAAGTTCATCATTGATCAACCTCATATCCTCTTATTCTATCCCCCCCATTCATAATAATTTTCTTTTGAAGTGACTAGGATTTTCACATTGTTTTTTTCATTTAGCATCTTTTTTTATCATTTACCTATTTTTTTATTATTTTTTGGGAGGTACTTGGGATTTTTCATGATAAGAAAAAGCATGAAGCATACATGGTTATAGCATAAGTATAAAATGCTTTTTAGATGCTCAAATTTGAGTAAAAGCTTGTAAACACCTTCCCTAAAATCACTATTCCATGATATGATTCCATTCAATTGAAGTAGCCAAAGAGAAAATAGTGCACACACCTGCACTTTCATTTGTTGACCATGCAATGATGTCTTAGAATACAATGACGGCAACATGCTCATGCTCAACATCCTAGAATATATATAAACATTCTGCAAAACCCCCATCTGAAGAAGGAAGTGACACCCTAATAGCTTGAACAACACTTGAATATGGGTGATTGGCTCCCTTGTCTCTACCCATGGCTACATATATCATGGAACCAAAAATACAACTTCATATTTTGAACATTGTCATTGAGGAGGAACAAAAACAATGTCGGACAATAGGGGATGCAAATCATGCTCCTAAAGAAAAAAATTGCTTACAATCTGTCTATTTTCCCATTGTGTCCATGTTTACCATTGTGTATCAAGTACTATAATCTATGTTTCCATTGTGCATGGTTTGTGGATACATATTGCAAGGAAGCCATGTGTTCCATTGAATTGTGGACATTGCTTCAGTAGTGAAGATGGAAGCATGCATATCTTTTGATGCCGCCCTACTATCACGATTGAAATCACTAGATGACTCAGAGTATGCAGTGATTCTTGGAGCCTTTCAAGAAGAACCTAGTTTTGGAGGCAAAACTATTTCTGAAACCACACAAGAAGCCATCAACAGCTTGATGCATATGTTCTTGCAGCTACTCAATCACAATTTTTGTTTCCATTACAAGCATAACAAAATTCTACTATTGAAGAGATAAATAGAGAGAGAGAGAGCGCCATGGAAATGCACAAACTATAGTAGTAGAACTTGTTGTGGAATTTCTCACACAAAGAATAGTTTTTTTGTTAGATGCCACAATGGGTAGCGAGAGAAAGTGTGAGGCAAAGAGAGAGAGAGAGAAGTGGATGAAGAGAAGTACGAGTTTTACCATGTTTGAGCACAAATGAACCAAACAACATATGTGTGCTCTCATATTTGGGTGACCTTTTGAAATAAGTGAGCAAGAGAAAGAGAGAGAGATATTAGACATGTTACATGAAGTCAAATTTCATGTGCATATGATATCCCTATAGCTATTGATTCCTTCCTTATTCTTTTGAATTTCAAAAGAGACTAACTTTTCATATGAATACATGTTGTATCTAAACACTCACTCAACTTTAATACATGTTTTATGAATTGTATTCACCAAGTTGGGATAAGCTTTTATTTTAATTTTCCCTCTGCTAACCTTCACATAGATGGGAATAAGAGATGGGATTAGAAGTTTCTATATTCACAATGGTAATGAAGTATTTCGATGGCAATGCACCATAGTGTGTTGTCCTTCTCGAGAGCTCCATGATGATATCCTCAGAGTGAGAAAACCAAGCTCCTAGCACTCCACATGGTACTTCGCACAAAGGCTACAAAATATGCAGAAAAACACAGCATACAAGGAGCACGCACAAACTTCTTAGGTGTTACAAATACGATCGAACTTATAGTCTGTGGCCGACCAAGTCACTATATGTTTTATTAAAGAACATATACAAAAGTGTATGGCGGCCATTTGGCCTTTCACATGGACACTAATGGTAACAATATCCCACTAAAGGCCAATATGTCCAAAGTAACTATGGGAGAAAAGTGAAGAATGATAAGAATACCCAAGTGTAAGTATACAAACTATACCTCCCACTTGATGGGCATGTTACACAGTATACAAGTGACTGTGTAAGATCATGAATCAAGTAACCCCCATCAAGTGACAACAGTGTCGAAAGCCATCATATGGTAGAGCTTTATTCAAAGCGTCTGCAGCATTATCTTGAGTATGAACCTTCTCAAGAATAATGCGCTCAGTGGCTAAGCAATCTCTAATGAAGTGATACCTCACCTCAATGTGCTTGGTCTTTGCATCATAGACTAGATTCTTAGCCAAAGCAATGGCACTCTGACTATCACTGAGCAAACGAGGTACATGATGAGGTAGACCCATATCACCATCAAGACGATAAAGCCACAATGCTTCCTTGCATGCCTCACTTGTTGCAACATACTCTGCTTTTTTAGTGGAAATAGCTATACATTCTTGAAGACAAGATCTCAAGAGATAGCACCTCCAACAAAATGATAAATGTACCCTGATGTAGACTTATGATTGTTTATGCAACCAGCATATTCATAATTTGTGTAATCAATAATGGATGCTTTTCCTCTACCTAAGCATAGACACATGTCCTTAGTGCCACTCCGATATCTCAAAATCATCTTGACTCATTCCCAATGTTGCTTGTTAGGATTAGACATATATGTGCTCACAACTCCCACTACAAATGCAATATCCTGTCTCATAGCTACCATAGCATACATGAGACCACCAACAGTAGATTGATAAGGAATTTTGGTCATGAATTCCTTTTCCTCATCTAATTCGGGGCAATCATCCTTACTCAAGTTCACATATGTGGGTAAAGGTGTACTCAATGTCTTTCCACCCTGCATATTGAACATGTGAAATAATTTGGATATGTACTCACTTTGAGACAATTATATGCACCTTTTACTCCTATCACAAGTAATACACATGCCAAGAATATGTTTGGCATCCCCAAATCCTTCATATCAAATGTCTGACTCAACTTCTCTTGGAGAATTGACAATTCATAAGAGGACCTCCCAGCAATCAACATATCATCGACATAAAGTATCAAGCATATTAAGCTTCCATCTGAGCATCTCTTTGTGTAGAGACAATGATCCTCATTGCTTCGAGAATAGCCTTGAGACTTTATAAAAGCATCAAAATTTTTGTACCATTGTCTAGGGCACTATTTAAGTCCATATAAGCTCTTCTTGAGCTTACAAACTAGACTTTCTTTGCCATGAACTACATAACCCTTTGGTTGTTCCATATAGATCTCATATGTAAGATCTCCATGCAAGAAAGCAATTTTCACATCCATTTGGACTAGATCAAGTCATCCATTGGAATGAATCAAAGCAACATGCATAGGGTAGCCATCTTGACCACTAGAGAGAAGATTTCCTCAAAATCAACACCATGTTGTTGCTTAAAACCCTTGGCAACAAGTCGTGCTTTATACTTTGGAGAAGCACTATCTGATGTGAATTTCATATGATATACCCATTTACATGGTAAAGATTTCTTGCCCTTTGGTAAAGGTACTAAATACCAGGTACCATTCTTGTGAATAGAATCCAACTCACGCTTCATGGCACGCTCCCACTTGACATGATCCGTTGTTTGCATAGCCTCTTTGTAGCAAGAAGACTCACCAACACCTGTTAGCATAACAAAATCCAAACCTAGAACATATATATCAGGTGGATGTGAGACACATGTAGAGTGTCTCAATGATTGCTGAACAGGAACATTTGCAAACTGATCTGATCGGACATTTTCTTGAACATCCCTATGTGCAACATTTTTATGCATGCTAACTCGAGGAATAATATCCTCAAAAACCACTCTTCTCACTTCAACCTCCTTAATGGGTTGTTTATGCATATTAGACTCATTGTGTTTTTACAAGTGGATAGTCTAGTGCTAGTCCTAATGAGGCAACTCCTCAACCTTTGCAGATTTCATGTGATGATGCAGATCATTCCATTTCTGATGCAAATTTACATGATGCACTTCTTGATGAGAGAGTTGATATTAAGCAGGCAAAAACTATGCCAAAATGGCTGGTGCAGACTTTGCGTGAAAACAAATTATATGCATCTCTATCATATTGTACTCGTTCTGGCTCTCATAGTGCCTCTTTTGCATCAGATTGCTAGGCTATGGCTGCATCTAGTCTCTGTGATGAGAATGAGCCTGTTTCGTTTGATGAAGCACAAAATTCAAAAAATTGGATGGATGTTATGCAATCTGAATATGATGCTATAATAAAGAATGGTACTTGGTCTTTATGTGACTTGCCTCCTAGCAAGAAGGCCATTGACACAAAGTGGGTATACAAGCTGAAGCGTAAGCCTGATGGAACAATTGATAGGTATAAGGCTAGGCTTGTTGCAAAGGGTTATACGCAAGAAAGAGGCACTGCTTTTGATGAGACCTTTGCACCTACATGCCATATGACTACTCTTCATAGCATCTGTGCATTTGCAGCTCATCATGGTTGGAATGTACATCAGTTGGACATTAAAACTGCATTTCTGAATGGTGACTTGCATGAATAAGTGTATGTTTTTTCAGCCACGTGACTTTGTGCAAAAAGGGCATGAAAACCAGTTGTGCATGTTAAAGAATGCATTATATGGTTTAAAGCAAGCACCACATGCTTGGTATGAAAACATACATGCCTATTTGATTGCACATGGTTTTGAGAACAGTCCAACTGAGAGCACCTTATATGTTAAGCGTGCTGATGTACTTCTGATCATTGTGATTTATGTCGATGACATGCTGCTCAGTAGTCCTCATGACCAACATATTGCTAATTTTAAGGCTGATTTGCATGCCTCATTTGAGATGTCTGATTTGGGGCATTTGCATCATTATTTGTGCAGTCATTTTATGCATGTTGATGGTGGAATGGCTTTGATTCAAACGAAATATATTGACACATTATTGCAGCGTTTTGGCCTTGAAGATTGTAAGCCTATTGCCACTCCTATGGAGACAGGTTTACGATTGAGTCTTCATGATGTTGGAGATGCATTTGATGTTGTTCTCTATCAGCAGGCTGTTGGATGCTTTATTTACTTATGCATTACTCAACCAGATATTCAGTTTGTTGTCTCACAGATGAACAGGTTTATGCATTGCCCAGGAGTCAAGCATTGGCAGGCGGTTAAGTGCATCTTTTGCTACTTGAGTGGTATCCGATTACTTGGATTGTTTTATCCCAAGGGGGGATCACTATTGCTAGATTTGCATGCTCTTCTTGAGAGTGATTGGGCTGGTTGCTATGACACTCATGTGTCCACTAGTGGTTTTTGCTTCATGCTTGGTAGCTCATGCATATCTTGGCTGAGCAAGAAGCAGCCTACTGTGGTCACTTCCAGTTGAGAGGCCAAGTATAGGGAAGGTTTCACAACGACTGTTGAGTGTGTGTGGCTGAGATGCCTTATGGCTGATTTGGGTGTTGGTCAGTCTTCTGCCACCACGATCTTCATTGATAGTCAGAGCGCATTGGAAGTTGTGAGGAACCCTGTGTTCCATGCTCGCACTAAGCACATTGACGTGCATTATCATTATGTCAGGGAGAGGTTATGGCTGATTTGGGTGTTGGTCAGTCTTCTGCCACCACCATCTTCATTGACAGTCAGAGCGCATTGGAAGTTGTGAGGAACCCTGTGTTCCATGCTGGCACTAAGCACATTGACGTGCCCACGCAGGAGAACATTGCAGACCTTTTCACGAAGGCTGGAGAAGTTTAAAGCTTTCCACAAAGCTTTGGGCTTACTTCCTTTTGCGGAGTGATTTCCACATAGCTTGGCACTTCCTTATACATGAGTGCAAGCTCCTTGTTCACTGCAGCACTCCCAAGGGGGATTTGTTGATATGTTTAGGTAGTGATGTGTGTGAACACTCTAGGATCACCGGGGCACTTTTTTCCCTCTTTAGGAGGTTTTTTTTCCCCGACTTGTATATACGCCTATTGCCCTAATGGGCTTCTTATCTTTGTACATTCTAGTGGTATTACATTCAGTATTGTGTGTTGTGCTCCAAGCTTCTTCTTCTTCCTTGTGTTGTTTGCATGCTTCCGCAGACGTCTAACTCCAACACCCACTTAGTGCCAATCGCCTTCTTGCCAAGAGGCAAGTCACATAAATACCAAGTATCATTTTTCACGATAGCATCATATTCTGATTGCATAGCAAACATCCAATTCTCAAAATTTTGTGCTTCATAAACAAAACTGGCTCATTCTCATCATAAAGACTAGAGGAAGCCATAACATAGCAATCTGATGCAAAAGAGGCACTATAAGAGCCTGAACCGGTATGATATGATAGAGGTGCATCTAATTTACTGTCATGCAAAGTTTGCACCAACCATTTTGGCATTGTTTTTACCTCCCCAATATCATTTCTCTTATCAACAAGTGCATCATGAGAATCTACACAAAAAATGGAATGATCTGCATCATCACATGAAACGTGTAAAGGTTGTGAAGTTGCCTCATTAGGACGAGCACTAACTGTCCACCTATAAAAAGAGGCAACAAAGTGTCATACATGTCTTTGGCGCTAACTAATGTCTCGTTAGTACACGAAAGTAATGGCTGAACAACATCTTCCACAAAAACAACATCATGGCTAACCAAAATGCATTTAGTCTATGGATGATACAGACCATAGCCTTTGCTTTCGGAATTGTACCCAACAAAAATACATTTCACTACTTTATCATCCGATTTCCTGCATTGTTGTTCAAGCACTAATGCAGACAACCAAAAACATGCATGTGAGCAACATATGGCTTGCAACCATGCCAAGCCTCATATGGAGTGATAGAATGCAATGCTTTAGTGGGACACTTGTTAAGTCCATATGTTGCACACATGACAACCTCAAGCAAGAAACTATGTGGTAAAGCTTGACACTTGACCATACACCTCGCCATTTCCATGAGTGACCTGTTCTTCCGTTCAACAAATCCATTCTATTGAGGTGTATATGGCACTATACATTGACGTTTTATCCCAAGTTCAACCAAAAATGCATTAAAGTCAAAAGACATATATTCCCCCCCTCGATAAGAATGGAATGTGCCCATTTTACATGCTGACATATTTTTAGCCAAAACCAAAAATTGTTTGAAGCACATAAACACTTTGGAATTTTCTTTCAATGGATATACCCATGCATGCCTAGAAAAATCATCGATGAAAGTCACAAAGTAAAGATAGTTCCCAAAAGAGGGTGTCTCCATAGGACCACAAACATCACTGTGAACAAGCTGTAATTTCTGAGTAGCTCGAGAGGATTATTTCTGCAAGCATAGCAAACTAACAAAATTCAAATGACCAAAGCATGCATGCCAAAGCTTTGCATCTAACAAAGCCTAAGAACCATGTACTACACATGCTAAATCATTCATAGATTTTTCATAGTCTATGAGCTTATACAGCCCACGACATAAAATGCCAGAAGCAATAATTACATCGTCATTTGACAGCTCATGAACTGTACATCTATCATCAACAAATTTCACAACCAAGCCAATCTTGGCTAAAGCTGAAACTGATAACATATTCTTCTTGATCCCTGGCATAAATAAAGCATCTGAGAATGTAAAAGAACTACCATCAACAGTAGTCAAAATGATCTTACCAACTCCCATAACAGGATAAGAGGAGTTGTTGGCGCATGTGATAGTATTCTCTATAGGGGCAGACTCAAGTGAAGTGAAGAAACTATGTTGCAAGGTAATATGTCTGGTTGCCCCACTATCAAAGTACCAAAGATCTGAGTCTACTACAGATATACACTATTCATGTGAAGATGGTTCAAAGCTATAAATAGTAGTAAATGCACATTCTTCATTCTACACAACATTAGCAGACTTTGTTTTGGGTGTAGAGGCCTCTGCAACAACCATTCCAGCCTCTTTCTTCCTTTCCTCTTTAGCAGCTAGTTTCGGACAACTCTTTATGACATGATCATTTGCTTTACAATATTTGCAAAACAATTTCTACTTTTATGTTTTCTTCTCGTCTCTGTCATCCTTCTTTGATTGTGCAAAATTAGTAGATTTATGCTTACTAGTAGAAGAGCTCCATTTACCTTTGCCCTTCTGACTAGCCAGGAAAGCTTGATTTGCAACATGCATAATGGATATGTTCTTCTTGCAATATAATAGAGATTAACTCCTCAAATGTTAAGGCATTTGGATTTCCTTTCATCATCAAATGAAAAGTAGAAGGAAAGCTTTGATATGAATCGGGAAGACCATTCAGAATAGTTTGCAAAAGTGAACTGTCAGGCAAGACTTCATCAGTAGAAATCAATTGTTGTTTCAAATCTTTGATCTTTATCAGAAAATTGTCTATGGAATCACCTTCATTCATGTGATCACTCTCCAACTGTTTTCAGAGGTAAGCAACACGAGCCTCATTCCTTGTCTGGTATAAAGTGGTAAGTGTATCCAAAGTATCCTTAGCTATTCTTAAGAGTGAATGTGAGGAATAATGGCACGTTCTACAAACAAGGCTATTAATGCATGTGCTTGAGCATCTCTGCCATCCCAACGAATTTGCTCTACAGTAGGTGCAGCAAGAACTGCAACACGAAAAGGAATATGAAGAATATTGCGATCTTCAATGCCATCTACAATCACCTTAGCAATTGTGTTTGCAAGTGTAATAGGATGTTTTTCAACACCCTACACAAGATTCCACTATCCTTTTGGCAACTAATACATGACACATCATATAAGCCGCATAATGGGTATTGGTACCATCCGACTTATCCTCAATAGCCAACATATGGAATATATCATTGCTTTTAGCCATGGCCATGACTAAAAATATCATGATGCAGAACATGACTATATCTCAAAAAGCTCAACAGAACTACCTTATCAAGTTCTGCTAAACTTGTAACAAACTTCAAGATGCTTATACTAGCGAACCAAAACCTGTATATATCTTTGGCATAAAAAAACAAAATTACCTACACAAGCACTATAATAGTGCATTTGGCGGCCGAAACGAGCTGAGATCATGATTTCAACATGATAGAGCAAAGCTGTTTTGATCTCCTATTCCAACTTGAGTATGCTTACCAAATTTTGTGTGATTTTGAGACTATGACCGGAGGGGTGTCATTGATGCCTTAGATGAACGGCGACTTGTTCTGATACCACTTGCAGAAGCACATGAACAACACAAGGAAGAAGAAGAAGCTTGGAGCACAACACATAATATTGAATGTATTGCCTCTAGAGTGTACAAAGATTAGTGACCTGTCAAGGTTATATCCATATATACAAGCAGGGTGAAAAAAACCTCCTAAAGAGGGAAAAAAGTGCCTTGGCAGTCCTAATCTATTCATACATGTCAGGTAGGATAGTTTTCAACACCTCAAGAATATTCCTCGACCCTTTTGCTACCAATACATGATGCATCATATATGCCCACAACTAGCAATTACTATCATCCAACTTATCCTCAACAACCAAGATACATAATACATCACTACTTTCAGCCATCACTAGTGACTTAATAACTTGATGTAGAAAAATGAATGTATCTCAAAAAGTTGAGCAAAAACACCTTGTTGAGCTCTACTAAACTTGTAGCAAACTTCATGGCACTTGTATTGGTAAACCAAAACCTGTATTAATGTTTAGCACAAAAGGGGAAATTTTATTTCACAATCACTACAATAGTGTCTTTGAGTCCAAAACGAGCTCATATCAAAATTTTGACACACAAATTGAAGTTGTTTTGAACTCCTAATTGCCCCAAGTATGTTGACCAATTTTTGTGCGATCTCGAGATTCTGATTGGAGGGGTGTCGAC
>MU264311.1:0-28928 GCA_020310875.1 Ceratopteris richardii
GATCTTTCATAGTCTATGAGCTTATACAGCCCACGACATAAAATGCCAGAAGCAATAATCACATCGCCATTTGACAGATCATGAACTGTACACCTGTCATCAACAAATTTCACAACCAAGCCAATCTTGGCTAATGCAGAAACTGATAACAGGTTCTTTTTTATCCCTGGCACAAATAAAGCATCTTACAAAGTGAAAGAACTACCATCAACAGTAGTCAAAATGATCTTATCAACTCCCATAACAAGACAAGAGGAGTTGTTGGCGCATGTAACAGTATTCCCTATAGGGGCAAGCTCGAGTGAAGAGAAGAAACTACACTGTGAGGTAATATGTTTGATCACCCCACTGTCAAAATACTGGCAAACATCTGATTCTACTGTAGACATGCACTGCTCATGAGAAGATGGGTCAAAACTACAAACAGTAGTAACGCCCATTCGTCTTCTGCACAAGATTTGCAGACTATATTTTGGTGTCGAGGCCTTTTGCAACAACCATTCCAACCTCTTCTTGTTTGCCTCTTTAGCAGCGAGTTTTGGATAGTTCTTTATGATATGATCATTCCCTTTACAGTACTTACAAAACAATTTCTTCTTTTTTTATTTCTTCTCATCTTTATCTTCCTTCTTCGAATACGCAGAATTTGTAGATTTCTGCTTACTAGTTGAAGAGCTCCATTTTCCTTTGCCCTTCTGACTAGCCAGGAAAGCTTGATCTGCAACTCGTATAATGGACCTGTTCTGGCCTGGACTGATCTTCCTGCAACAGAACAGAGACTAACTCCTCAAATGATAAGGCATTTGATTGCCTTTCATCATCAACCGAAGAGTAGAAACAAAACTCTGATATGAATCAGGAAGACCATTCAGACGGTCTACACAAGTGAGCTATCTGGTATAACCTCATCAGAAGAAATCAGTTTGTTCCTTCAAGTCTTTGATCTTCGTTAGGCAACTCTCCATAGAACCACCTTCATTCATGTGCTCACTCTCCAACTGTTCTTAGAGGTAAGAAACACGAGCCTCATTCCTAGCTTGGTACAATGTGGTAAGTGTATCCCAAGCATCCTTAGCTTTATTTCAAGAGCGAATGTGACAAATAATGGCACGTTTGATAGACAAAGCTATCAATGCATGTGCCTAGGCATCTCTGCCATCCCAACGAATCTGCTCTACAGTAGGTGCAGTAGAAACAACAACACGAAAAAGAATCTACGGAATATCATCTTCGACACCATCTTCATCAGCTCCAGCACCTGTATTTGTAGTACCTGTTGTTACAGGTATAACAAGACCTCTTTCAGCACCTTGCACAATGTTCCACAATCCTTTTTTGCAACCAATACATGTCCCATCATATAAGCCCATAATGGGTAGTTGGTACCATCCAACTTATCCTCAACAGCCAACATACGGAATACATCACTACTTTCAGCCATGGCCAGTGACTAAAATACCTTGATGCAAAAATTGACTGTATCTCAAAACGTTGAACAGAACTGCCCAGACGAGTTCTGCTAGACCTGTAGCAGACTTCAAGATGCTTATACTGGCAAACAGAAACTGGTATATACCTTTGACACAAAAAGACGAAATAGCCTATGCACCAAAATTCGTGCGATTCTGAGACTACAAACGGAGGAGTGTCGACGGCACCCTAGATGAAGTGACGACCTTCTCTGATACTAATTGTTGGAGTTAGTCGTCTCCGGAAGCATGCGAATAGCACAAGGAAGAAGAAGAAGCTTGGGGCACAAACATACAATACTGAATGTATTACTAGATAATGTACAAAGATAAGTAGCCCATTAGGACAATAGGCGTATATACAAGCCAGGGGAAAGAAACCTCCTAACGAGGGAAAAAGTGCCCCGGCAGTCCTAGTGTGTTCACACACATCACTAGCAAAATATATCAACAAACTAGTGGTCAAAGGATAATGTCAAACACAAGATGTGGACTATGATGAAACTTACAGTCAAGTGGCTAAAATGTCTACCATTAGAACACTAATAGCTATTGTATCTTGCAAAGGATGGAAGCTATCACAATTGCTTTTCTAAATGGATACATTGCAGATGAAGTATAGAATAGAGTAACTAGAGGGCTCTAAGGATCCAAGTGGATCAGATTGTGTGTGTAAGCTCAAAAGATTTTTGTATGGATTAAAGGATGCCCCAAGGTCTTGAAACTATAGACTTTTAAAGTTCTTAAATGTACTTGGATATCAAGCATTAAAGGAAGAAAGTAGCTTCCTAATGAAAGCAAGTGAAGATGGTTACATATACATTTGTATATATGTTGATGATATTATACTTATAGGTATAGATACCAAATAGAAACATCAAAAGAACTTCTACTGAAGGTTTTCAATATGGGTTCACTTGTAACACTAGAATCAAAGTATAGTAATGCAGATTGGGTAGATAGTATCGGTGATAGAAGATCCACTCATGGGCACTTATTCTACATTGGAGATAAGCTAGTATCATCATGTTCAAAGAAGCAACAAATAGCTGCTTTGTCATCCCTAGAAGTTGAGTATAAAGGAATGTTAGAAGCATCAAAGGAATTCATATGGATGAAGAATGTGATGAAGACTCTTGGGGTTGACCAAGGGGTTTCAATTATACATGGTGAAAACATTATTTCCCTTAACGTGACGCGACTAAATATATTGAGATTCAATATCATTTCTTGACAGAAAAAGGTAGTTCATAAGGAACTTGAAGTCACATATACTCCAACAAAAGAACAAGAAGCAAATAAGTTAACCAAGAATCTAGATAGACCTAAGTTATAGAGACTCAGAGAGATGGTCGGAATAAAGAAAAAAATATAATCACATTTAGTGATTCAAAGGGAGCGCTTGGTGCAAAACAATCACAAATTCGTGACGATGAAGATTAATGAATTCAAGCAAGAGTATAGACAAAGATGAAGAGAAGTTTGATGCACACAAAGATAGAAAAGAATGAAGGGAGCAATGGATAAAAATCATAAGGCATGACTGAGCATATATTCACTTCATACGATTCTAATTAGTGTGTTATAGATAGTCAAATAATGAAGCAAGTGAATAACAATGCAGTGGCCATGATCCGCTTACAACTTTGTGGCTATAAAAGTCAATTATGACTTTACAAGTAGAGAAAGCTCATTGTAAAAAATGATGTAGAAGTGTTGAGTGAAATGTGTAGCATAAGAGCTCAATTTAATTCACATTTCCCTCAAGATGATCATTTGGATCAGAAATCCTTGTACATGTATATAATTCGATAGTAAAACAATCTATGGTTAGATGTTCATGTCCTAGTTACTTTCATACAATGTGTATGCTTCATAGGAACATTCACATGTCAATTATCTAATGTGTAGACATGAAAATGGTGCATCTCGTTGATTAATGTTTTGCTCACATCTCAATGATGCATGTAAAGTTTTATATGTTTAATACATGTAAATGGTTAAATTGGGGAATAATTTTGGAAACATTTGGCCCCCATTGGACCCATGCCTTGATTGAATACATCGAACATGCTTCCTTCTTTTTCTCTAATCCTTTCTCAACATAATTTTTCGGATGAATTTAAGATACCTCAATACAAATCAAGTCATGCAATGCACTAAGGAGTTCATGAGTGGCATCCTGTACCCCTTATATGCAAGAGTTTCACATTCCACATGTCCACGTTCAAAGCAGTTGCATTTGCACCCATGTGCAAACATGCACTACATTAACATACATTTATACTTTCAATCATTCAACTCCAGTAATGCGTAGCATTCCATCCACCTTAAATGAATATTTTTACCTCTCATAAAGTTTTGTGAAACTAGAGTTTCATCTTCTCAGCACTCAAATTTGTTTAAAAGGTGTAAAAATAATACGTTTTTATCCCTTTTCGAGTCGTGACGGTCGATTCTAAGCAACACCATTAAATTTAAGGCCCAAGCTTATCGAACTGTGAAACACATATCAAAACGCCTCTCCTAATAGCTTTGGATGGCATACACCCGTACCAAGCACATCAATGGCGACTCACTTTACATTATTCATCCGATGCATTTCTCTCCATCTATTCTGTCACTGACCTTTCTCTAAGTCAATGTCGAAAGAAAACAAAACATTACATTCTTATTTGATTATCCATTATCTCATAAGAGTGTTCGGCCCTCTGCCGATCTCAATCATATGAATCTTATTAAACATTAATCTCTCTCTCTCTCTCTCTCTCTCTCTCTCTCTCTCACACACACACACACACACAGAGAAAAGATCACCCTCATTTCTCTGTGTGCAAAGACAAGTGAAAATTTGTTTCCAAAGTTCCGTCAAGTATGCTCTCTGAAAAATTGTGCTGAATTATTGTAACACAAATTCATGCTTTAAACGAAACAAACATAATCCTAAGCTTTTTTTCTGTGTTTGCCAAGCTTTTGGTTCGAGTTCAGGTTTAAAGACCATCATCAACTTCTTTCTTCCAATAAATTATGCCTACCATCAACCAACTTTGCTGTTGTTGAAAAATAAAAATCACAATTCACAGAAAACACTTGTTTACGCACATACAAAAAAGCAGTCACAAAAACATATGCAAGTCCGGGAGAGTAGGCTAATGCCGAACTTCCTTTATATTAAAAAAAAAAACATATGCACATAAGTGAGACAGCAGCGTGCATAGGTACTGTACAAAAGCTCAGAATGATAGGAGTCCTCGATGATTTGAGTAGAGCTTCAATATTGAACTAAGAGCGGTATTTCCCATAGGCGCAATTAGGGCTTTCTTCTTCACTTCTGTTAGTTCATGAATTCCCAAATCCGAACTGGATGGCACCGCAGGTGTATGATTCACTTCATCTTGCTCAACTAGAAGGCAGTGCAACTCTACTTCTCATGGATGCGACGTAGAAAAGGACTCCCTTTAGCTTTTTCAAACTCTGTCGATTGCACATGAAATAAATCAGAGAGATTCTTTCGCTCAACAAGTATGGCTCACAACGGACTTGATTTCTCTTCACATTTGCAGAGGAATTGAATTGTGTAACTCGAAAATTTAGTCTCTACTATCAGCTGTTTCTCTCTAGAGCTAAACCAAAACCTATTCACTTATTGTATGAGAAAACATATATTACTCATTCTACATAAGAATTTGATGATTTGTTATAAATTAGAGACAAAATTGAGGCTAAGTCTCTAAAAAGAAAAAAGGCACATGTTCAAAGAGAGTAAGCAATCACATTTCTTGCATAAATTGATAAAGGTTTCATAGTCTGAAGTATGAATGAGATAATGATGATTTTAGAGGACTTCTTATATGAAACTAACTGATATCTTGTGATGTTTCACACATAACCACTAAGGACAAGTTGTCAATGTATTATCGCTGATGCATCGATGGTTAGATCTATTATAGATCCTACATGGGCAATAGTTGGAGTCCACAGCTTGAGGCCATGGCCAACAAGCTAACAATGAAATGGATAATCAAAGGATCACATAATCAAAAAGTATTATGTGCTACGGTTATTATAAGCAACTTTGATGTATTGCTAATTTCTCACACTCCTAATTGGAAATGTCGTGACCAACTCATGGAATTGTTCTTCATAATTTCAACAACCCCCAAAGGATGAGATCTTATCTCCTCTTTGTGGAAAAAATCGAACAAGATGAAGCCTGATTCCTCCATTATTAATGATTGAAAATGAATAGTGGGTATCAAACATCATGATTCTTTTTGGTTTATTATTATTGGTATCAAGTGCATTGATGAATAAAATAATCAAACAGCTTGTTGTCTAAGGGGCTTTGTAGTTGGAAACACTAGTGGAACCAAGATAGAAGTCACTAAATCAGATTCAAGGACATTGAACCCAACCATAGAATTGTACTTTGCTGATTGCTTCGTGTTAAGGCATGAGATAGGTTCATAGAATCCTTCAAAGGTTTGTTTCCTACTCAATCAAGATCCCACATCCCTTCATAGAGTGCAATGGAGTAATGCAATAGGATGAAAGATATTTCTATAATGAAACAAGATGTAAATACTCACTTAATCCTAAACGAGAAGTACAACGTGGACTAGGCGTGGATAAGATGGGACTTTCAGCTAAAAGATCTTTGGCACTTTCTTTTTGAGAACAAGAAAACACTCCTCATGTTGAAAATGTTTATCGTGGAATTTCGACTAATGTTAAGGCTAGTAGAACTTTTGGCACCACCCCATGGTCTAAAAGATGTTTGACTATGTTTTCTCCTTGTCAAAAGCTATTACTTCAAAAACAAAATAAAATAAACAAAGCATTGGGTACGTTTTGTAGATAATAACTTAGTCTATGGGCTCATTAGAAGCAAGTTCTAAGTTGATAACCTTGGAAAGATAATTTCTTGAATCCTAGATACAAGTGCATGTGAAATGTGAGATTGCTAGCCATCATGAACCTTGACCCCTACTTTGTTTTCCATAGGGGCATCATCTAAGGGCACTAACTTGTTGATGAATTGGTGTAACTAGAAACAGAGGTTTGGAGATGAATACACGTTTGGTTTAGAGTTACTAGGAGTCCGCTATTGTCTATGGAGACACAATATTGTTTCTAAAATCTATAATAATCCCACATTAACAACTCTTTTTAAGGCACCTTCTAGATTTGTGATCCTAAATTTGGATGGCAGCTAGTCAAAAAGTGGAAAATAAAACAAAGTTATTATGCTGGGAAAGAAATGGGCACTTCGAATGTACAATGAAAATAGTTTAGGATCATCAAAACACTATTCAAAGATGTCCATATTTTTGGGCACTTTAAAAAATGGAACCAAGGATGAAGTCACTGAATAAGTTTCAAGGACATTGAAACAAACCATAGAAGTTTAGTTTGATAGTTTCATCCTATTACAATCTGAGATAAGTTCATAAAATCCTTTAGAGGCTCTTTTCCTACTCATTCAAGATCTCAAAGGCCTTCGTAGTTTCTTATGGAGTAATGCAATAGGATGAAATATATTTCAAGAATTGAACAATATGTAAATATTCACTTAAACTTTAACAAGTCCATCATGCACTAAACAAGAAGTACAACATGGGCTCGATGTGGATAAGATGGGACTTCTTGTTCAAAGATATTTGCCACCTGCTTAGAGAGAGCAAGATACTAGTCCTCATGTGCAAAATATTTATTTTGGAATTTGGACTAATGTCAAGGTTTTTGACACAACGCCATGGTCTAAAAGATGCTTCATTGGAAAGGAAGACATAGGTTACATTTTTATCTCCTTGCCCAAAGCTTATTTTCCAAAAGAAACACAAAAGAAAAAAAGCATTTTGTAGGTTCCGTAGATAATGTCCTAGTCTATGGACATATTAGAAGCAAGATCCGAGTTGATATCCTTGGAGAGAACATTCCTTAAAGTGTTGATGTAAGTACATGTTGAATGCAAGGTTGTTGGTTATCCTGAATCAAGACCCTACATTTGCTTTGTTCTCCATAGGGGCATCCAATAGCGGAACTAAATTGTTGATGAATTGGTGTAGCTGGAGAGGGAGGTTTGTGATCTCATTCAAAGTGGATAGAAGTTATTTTTAGGTTACTAGGAGTACACTATAGGTATCATCTATGAAGTTAGGGTATGGTTTCTAAAGTCTACAATAATTTCACATGAACAACTATTTTTAAGGCACTTCCCCCAAATTTGTGATGTGAACTTTGGATGGAAGCTAATAAAAGAGGGGATTAAAAAAAACGGAAGTAATCCTAAAAAATGGGTTGTTCAAATGTACAATGAAAATAGTTTCAGATCATCAAAAGACTATTCAATGATGCCGATTTCTTGAGGCACTTTTGAAATCGCAACAAAGTTGTTTACTTAACAAGATTTGAAAATGTATGTGCCTTCGAATGTAAGCTAGTGATTTTTATGTTGAAGCCATAAGAAAAAAGAAAGGTATTCTGATTTCATTGTTCATTCTTAAAAATTCTAAGCCAAAATATTGAATGGAAATCTCCATTTTCTTACCTAATATGCTGCCTTGAAATCATCCTCATTTAGGACTTTGTGATGCATCTATTACAACGTTGACATGGTACCTGAGTAAAGCAAAGGGGGAAGAACAATTGACTTTTCAGGCTATAATGTCAAAGGAAGAGGCAATGGTAGAGGAAATGGAAGAGGTGGAGGTAATTAGAGTAACAACAAGAAGACATATTGGATATGTGGCTTGAGCAGGCATTTGGCATATGATTGTTGGTATTGTCAATAAAGTGCAAATCAAAGTCAAAATAACAATGCTAGAGGTAGATATGTAAGGTATCTGTTGATATATTTAGGTAGTGATATGTGTGAACACTCTAGGACTGTCGGGGCACTTTTTTCATTCTTTAGGAGGTTTTTTCCCCCAGCTTGTATATATGCCTATAGCCCTAATGGGTTACTTATCTTTGTACATTATAATTGTAATACATTCAGTATTGTTGGTTGTACTTCAAGATTCTTCTTTTTCCTTGTGTTGTTCGTGTGCTTCTCAAGAGATCTAACTCCAACAATTGGTATCAGAGCATGTCGCTGCTTCATCTAGGGCATCATCGACACTCCTATCTCATTCATAGAATTGCACGAGTTTCGGTGAGTGTACTCAAGGTGACACAGGTATATACCGATTTGATTTCATTAATGTAAGCGTCTCGTAGTCTCATAAATGTTTAACAAAATTCACGTTGACAACTCTGTTCAAATTTTGAGGTAGAATCAATTTTTAGTATCAACATATTTTTGTCACCAGCCATGGCTGAAAGCAGTGATGTATTCCGTACGTTGGCCACGGAGGATAAGTTGGATAGTACCAACTACCGGTAATGGGCTTATATGATGAGACATGTATTGGTTGCAAAAGGAATGTGGACCATTGTGCAAGGTGTTGAAAAACATCTTATCACACCTCCAACTATAACAACTGTAGGCACTGAAGCGAATGCAGAAGGTGTCAAAGATGGCGATATTCTATAGATTCCTCTTTGTGCTGCTATTTCTGTTGCACCTATTGTAGAGCAAATTCATTGGGATCGTAGAGATGCTCAAGCACACAGATTGATAGATTTGTCTATCAAACGTGCCATTATTCCTCACATTCGCTATTTTAGAGTAGCTAAGGATGTTTGGGATACACTCACCACATTATACCAAGCTAAGAATGAGGCTCGTGATTCTTACCTCTAAAAATGGTTGGAGTGAGCACATGAATGAAGGTGATTCTATGGACAATTTTCTCGCAAAGATCAAGGGTTTGAAAGAACAACTAATTTTTGTTGATGAAATTATACCAAATAGCTCACTTGTGCAGACCATTCTGAATGGTCTTCCTAGCTCATATGAGAGTTTTGCTTCTACTCTTCGATTGATGATGAAAGGAAATCCAAATGCCCTATCATTTGAAGATTTATTTTTTGTTATGTTGTAGGAAGATTAGTCTAGGCAGAATAGGTCCATTATGCATGTTGTAGATCAAGATTTCCTAGCTAATAAAAAGGGCAGAAATCTACAAATGCTGCGAATTCGAAGAAGGAAGACAAAGACGAGAAGAAATCAAAAAATCAGAAATTGTATTGCAAATACTGTAAAGCAAATGATCATGTCATTAAGAGTTTTACAAAACTTGTTGCTAAAGATGCAAAGAAGAAAGAGGCTAGAATGGTTGTTGTAGAGCCTCTATACCGAAAATAGAGTGTGCTAATCTTGTGCGGGATGAAGAATGGACATTTACTACTGTTTGCAATTTTGAAACATCTTGTCATGCGCAATGCGTATTTGCCGTAGACTTAGATGTTTGGTACTTTGAAGGTGGGGCGACCAAACATCTTACCTTGTAGCACAGTTCCTTCACTTCATTCAAGCTTGCTCCTACATGGAATACTATTACATGCTCCAACAACTCCTCTTATCCATTTATGGGAGTTGGTAAGATCATTTTGACTACTAGTGATAGTAGTTCTTTCACTTTGTCAAATGCTTTATTTGTGCCAAGGATCAAGAAGAATTTGTTATCAATTTTGGCTTTAGCCAAGATTGGCTTGGTTGTGAAATTTGTTGATGACAGGTGTACAATTCCTGATCTCTCAAATGGCAATGTGATTATTGCTTCTCGCATTTTATCTCATGGGCTGAGTAACCTCATAGATTATGAAAAATCTATGAATGATTTAGCATGTGTAGTACATGATTCTCAAGCTATGTCAGACGCAAAGCTTTGGCATGCAAGCTTTAATCATTTGAATTTTACTAGTTTGCTATGCCTCCAGAAGTCTAAAATGGTGTCCTCTTTGCCCAAACTTAAGGCACCTAGTAAACATGTATATAAAGCCTATATTTTGGGAAAAATGCAGCATTCCTCATTTCCAAAAGATGGTTCAGTTAGAGCTATGCAAAAATTACAACTTGTTCATAGTGATGTATGTAGTCCTATGCAAACTCCCTCTTTTGGAACTTATCTTTACTTTGTGACTTTCATTGATGATTTTTCTAGGCATGCATCAGTATATCCATTGAAAGCAAAGTTTGAAGTGTTTATATGCTTCAAAAATTTTCTAATTTTGGCAAAACGTCTATCACCATGTAAAATGGGCACCCTCTATTCTAATTGATGAGGGAATATATGTCTTCTGAATTTAATGCATTTCTAGCTAAACCTGGGATAAAACATCAATGTAGAGTGTCATATACACCTCATCTGAATGGGGTTGCTGAATGGAAAAATAGGTCACTCATGGAGATAGGGAGGTGTATGGTCAAGAATCAAGCTTTATCACATGGTTTTTGGCTTGAGGCTATCATGTGTGTAGCATATGTACTTAACAAGTGTCCCACTAAAGCACTGTAGTTTGTCACTCCATATGAGGCTTGGCAGGGTCGCAAGCCATCTGTTGCTCATCTGTGTGTTTTTGGTTGTTTGGCATATGCATTGGTGCCTCAACAACATCGTAGAAAATTGGATGATAAAGCAATAAAATGTATTCTTGTTGGGTTTAGTTCTCAAAGAAAAGGTTACCATCTCTATCATCCACAGACTAAATGCATTCTAGTTAGCCATGATGTTGTTTTTGTGGAAGATGCTATTCAGCCCTTACTTTCATGTTGTAAGGAGACATTTGTTAGCTCCAAAGACATGTATGATACTTCGTTGCCTCATTTTATAGGTGGACAGTATAGTGCTGGTCCTAATGAGGCAATTTCTCAACCTTTGCAAGTTTCATGTGAAGATGTAGATCATTCCATTTTTTATGCAGATCTACATGATGCACTTGTTAATGAGAGAGCTGATATTGAGCATGCAAAAACTATGCCAAAATGGCTTGTGGAGTCTCTGCATGATAGCAAACTAGATAAATCTCTACCTGGTCTTTATGTCACTTGCTCTTGGAAAAAAGGCCATTGGAACTAAGTGGGTAAACTATCTGAAGCATAAAGCTGATGGAAAAATTGATGTGTATACACTACAACATATCAAGGGTATATCGATGTTGTTATCGAGGAAAATGAACGGGCGTAATTTGCCCGCAATGTCAGTGTTGCACTCAGTATGCGCATCAGCAACATAGCACCGGTATAGGTGCCGGTATAGTCGTTGGTATGGACATCAGTATGCATGTTGGTATAAGCGTCGGTAGTATTGACGCTTGTATCGATGACTCTACTGGCAGTACCGATGCCCATACCGAGGACTGCTGGGAGTACCAATGCGGATACCGATGCTAATAATGAGGACTATATCTGCAAAAAACTTTTTGGGTAGAGTGTGTTGTCTTTTGCTACAGCAATGTTATCTTATTGTTCTTTAGCAAAAGACAATACACTCTACCCAACCCTAAATTGAGTACATCTGATATGTACTCTAATGACAACCAAAAGCAAAAATGAATCATGAATCATGTACAAAAAGCTGTATATTCCATAAATGAAGGATGTACAAGAGTGTGGCAAAGCACTTCCATATAAGAACCAAATACAAAATGTGACAAAGCACATCCATATAGGAATCGAATACAAAAATATGGTACATCATTGCCACATAGGAGTGTAATACAAAATTGTGGCAAAGCACTACCATACATATGTGCAAGGGGATCAAAACATTTACACATACAATCGTGCAACAAAACATATGCATAAAATGAGAAAAATTGATATGACATTTATAAACAAGAACTAAAAATACGTAACCATACAAGATCTTGGATGTAGTCAGAAATTCACCAAGATGATCGCGACCCTTCTCGGAAACGCATCGACCCAAATTAACATTAATGGAAATCTTTCAAAGGTGATCAAACTTAGAAGATCTATCAGACAAGGGTGCCCATTGGCTCCCCTTCTCTTTGCCATTGCCACGGAAGGGCTTAGCAGGCTGGTGGAGCATCAGGTGGAAGCTGGAAGTCAGATCACCATGAGACTTTTTGCCGATGATATGAACGCTTTTGTGCACAATGATAGTACCAGCCTTGAGACGTTCTCGAAGTGTCTTGCTACTTTTTGTGAAGCCTCTGGATCCATAATCAACCACTCTAAGACCGCCTTTAGAGCTATTGGTGGGTCACAGCCCGACCTTCTCATTGATCATGGCTGTCAAATCATTCCGCAGGGCCAAATTTTTCGGCTTCTTGGGATTCCCTTGGGGTTTGGCGTCTCTATGGAACAGCGGTGGAACTGGGTGCTTGCCAAACTCGAAAACAAGCTTAACTATTGGAGAGGTATGCAAATCAATCTTGCTGGTCGTGCTATGGTAATCAACACGTTCCTCTTATCATCTACCATTTATTTCCTTTCTTGTTGGAGACCGAAAGAGCATGATCTGTCCAAACTGGATAGTATTTGTAGAAACTTCCTTTGGACGGGCGACCACAATAGGAGGGGGGTGCCTAAAATCAAATGGTCCATCTGCACCAGCCATAGAGATAGTGGGGGACTTGGTATCTTGGACATTGGGTGCATGGCTAACAAACTGTCGGCCAAATGGATGATTAAGGCTTGGTGCAACGAGGAGGCCTCGTGGGCCAAGCTGATCTTCAGAAACAAGAATGAGTTGGCACTCATGGGTTTCCCAAATTGGAAGAATCTTGACATCTTGACCTTACTGTTTTCCCCGATCCTCGTCTTCCCGAAAGGCACTAATCTGGTGTGCTCCCTTTGGAAGAGTTGGAATAAAGTCAAAAGCTTCACAAGAATAAGTGAAGACCGGAAGTGGGCTGCCGGTATCAGACAAAACGACTCTATCTGGTTTTCAATCCATGGCATCCGGAGTGTGGAATCTTGGAACATTCAAAATGCCAAGAAGCTATGGAACAAAGGCTTCAAAAAATGGAAACATCTCTGGAAACAAGACACCAACCGCTGGATCAACTTTGAGGATATTGACCCTAGCATCAACATTTCGCATGAAGAATGGAACACTTTGCAAAGCAGATGTCTCGCCTGGGACCGACACAAAGTTCGCCTTCTCATGGGACACGACATGTCGAGCTCGCTTGGTCTCAAATGGCACAATGGGAATAGCCTATCAAAAATCCCGAACATCAAAGAAACGATCGACTATCAGGTTAACCTCAACAAAAAGTGGTGCCTGTCATGGATGCGGCTTCGGTGGGACATGAAGTTCATGGCTATCTGGCACCCCCTCATAGAAATCAAAAAGTTTGTCCTCTTATGGCAAATTCTTCATCATGGAATCCGGACCAACCTTAAGGCTAGCAAAATTTGTGGGATCCCTCCCTGGTGCAAACGCTGCCACCGGTCTATCGAAGATGTTTCACACATCTTCTTTACCTACCCCAACTCCAACAGACTCTGGCAGGTGGTTGGAAAGAGAATTAGACTTCAAAAACGTCTCAGTTGGCAGCAAGCCCTGCTGGGAGAAGCGATTGGCTGCTCCGCGACTCTCTGGAACGCCATCAGAGGGGAGGTCCTATGGAAAATCTGGCGGGAAAGATGTGCTTTCAACTTCGGTGACTCCCCCAAGGAGTGGTCAATTGAGAAATCGCTGTTCCTCCTTGGCAAAAGGATTGTCAACTGTAAAAAATCCCCCCCCTTTAGGCATCATCAAGTACTCCTTTTGATCGATAACAAGCTTAAACCCAAGTGGGCCCCACATGAGGGTGATGAGAGGGTAATTAACCTTCTTTGTAATGTCATCTAAGCTCTGTAAAAGCTTCCCCTGCTTTGTGGGATTTGGGGGGTCCCCTGGGCACTAGTTCCCTTCTCTTGTACTTTTCTTTATTTAATTCAAGTCCGGGAGAGTAGCTATTGCCGAACTTCCTTTATATTAAAAAAAAAAAATACGTAACCAAGCTATAAGTTTACCTAACCATAGATTCTCCCATGAAATGATTGCACTGCATCCCTCTTAGTCCTGCAACAGTGCAACCAATCCATGACGATATCCATAAGCTTCTTGGGTTCGCGTCAAAGGACGACCCACTCCTAACTCCTATAATAAATATGCAAAATGTTAGATGAATACACATAATGTATTTAACACAAACAAATTCAATAATTAAAATGATACTTACAAATTGGTAGCGCATAT
This sequence comes from Ceratopteris richardii, assembly GCA_020310875.1. Taxonomy (NCBI): domain Eukaryota; kingdom Viridiplantae; phylum Streptophyta; class Polypodiopsida; order Polypodiales; family Pteridaceae; genus Ceratopteris; species Ceratopteris richardii. The sequence continues at coordinate 14,573 of MU264311.1, forward strand.
TGTCGTATTCGCTGCTTCCTAGATGTGACGCTCCAACCATATCTAAATGTGTGGCCGCTGCATCATGGTGCTGACGATATCGATTATGAGTATGTTGTTGCTCATCTTGAATCGATTCCCACTGGTCAATATCTAACCATACAGGCTTTGGTAAGCCTCCTTTGAAAGCATCGTGAGCCTCGGACCGCCGATCAGACATCACATCATGTGCCGTCTACTGAATTTATTTTGAACTCACAATAGGATGCCTAGGTGTTTCCCAATACTCTCCATATATCGATTGTGTGATATAATTTTTGGAATTCTTATCCTGTTTGCTCCATTTTAACATGATAGAATGTCCAAACTCTATAGTACAAAGCTTTCGAATGCGCTGACGCATGGACTTTCTAACTGCATCCATGACTGGACCTCCATCACATATGTGAAATATCTTGGAGTTGTCATGGTCATGAGCTCCCCAAGGTCTACATGGAGATCCCATCTGATCCATATATGTATATCCATGTGTGTATGTATATGTATTTGTATGCATATGCATATACATTTGTGTATGTGTGTATTCATATGCATGTGTGTATGCATACACACATGCATTTGTGTATGCATCTATATGCATGTGTGTATGCATGTATGCAGATGCATATGCATGTGTATGTATATGCATATGCATGTGTGTATGCATATGCATTTCTGTATGCATATGCATGTGTGTATGCATATGCATTTGTGTATGCATATGCATGTGTGTATGCATATGCATTTGTCTATGCATATGCATATGCATCTGTGTATGCATATGCATGTGCATGTGTACGTATATGCATATGCATGTATGTATGCATATGCATTTTTGTATGCATATCCATGTGTGTATGTGTATGTATTTTTATGCATATGCACATGCATTTGTGTATGTGTGTATGCATATGCATGTGTGCATGCATACACTTGTGTATGTGTGTATGCATATGCATGTGTGTATGCATACACTTGTGTATGTCTGTATGCATATGCATTTTTGTATGCTTGTGTGCATGTATATGTATTTGTATGCATATGCATATGCATTTGTGTATGTGTGTATGCATATGGATGTGTGTATGCATATGCATGTGTGTATGCATACACACATGCATTTCTATATGCATATGCATGTGTGTATGCATGTATGTATGTAAATGCATGTGTGTATGCATATGCATTTGTGTATGCATGTATGTATGTATATGCATTTGTGTGTGCATATGCATTTGTGCATGCATATGCATTTGTGTATGCATATGCATGTGTATGCATATGCATGTGTGTATGCATATGCATTTGTCTATGCATATGCATGTGCATATGCATGTGCACATGCATGTGCATATGCATGTGTGTATGCATGTATGTATATGCATCTGCATGTGAATGTATATGCATATGGATGTGTGTATGTGTATGCATATGCATGTGTGTATGTATATGTATTTGTATGCATATGAATATGCATTTGTGTATGTGTGTATGCATATGCATGTCTGTATGCATATGCTTCTGTATGTGTGTATGCATATGCATGTGTATGCATATGCATGCGTGTACTCGTATGCATTTGTGTATGCATATGCATGTGTGTATGTATATGTATATGTATGCATATGCATATGCATTGGTGTATGTGTGTATGCATACACACATGCATTTTTGTATGCATATGCATGTGTGTATGCATGTATGTATGTATGTATATGCATGTGTGTATGTATATGCATGTGTGTATGCATATGCAAGTGTGTATGCATATGTATTTTTGTATGCATGTATGTATATGCATATGCTTGTGTGTATGCATATGCATTTGTGTATGTATATGCATGTGTGTATGCATATGAATGTGTGTATGCATACGCATTTGTGTATGCATGTATGTATGTATATGCATATGTGTATGCATATGCATTTGTGTATGCATATGCATTTGTGTATGCATATGCATTTGTGTATGCATATGCATGTGTGTATGCATATGCATGTGTGTATGCATATGCGTGTGTGTATGCATATGCATTTGTGTATGCATATGCATGTGTGTATGCATATGCATTTGTGTATGCATATGCGTGTGTGTATGCATATGCATATCCATGCTTGTATGCATATGCATGTGTATGTATATGCATATGCATGTGTGTATGCATATGCATGTGTGTATAGAGGTGCATGTGTGTATGCATATGCATGTGTGTATGCATATGCATTTGTGTATGCATGTATGTATGTATATGCATTTGTGTATGCATATGCATGTGTATGTATATGCATGTTTGTATGCATATGCATTTGTGTATGCATATGCATCTGTGTATGCATATATGTGTATGTATATGCATTTGTGTATGCATATGCATGTGTGTATGCACATGCATGTGCGTATGCATATGCATTTGTGTATGCATATGCATTTGTGTATGCATATGCATTTGTGTATGCATATGCATTTGTGTATGCATATGCATTTGTGTATGCATATGCATTTGTGTATGCATATGCATTTGTGTATGCATATGCATTTGTGTATGCATATGCATTTGTGTATGCATATGCATGTGTGTATGCATATGCATTTGTGTATGCATATGCATTTGTGTATGCATATGCATATGCATGTGTGTATGCATATATGTATATGCATATGCATGTGTGTCTGCATATGAATGTGTTTATGCATATGCATGTGTGTATGCATATGCATGTGTGTATGCATATGCACGTGTGTATGCATATATGTATATGGATATGCATGTGTATTTATATGCATATGCATGTGTGTATGCATGTACGTATGTATATGCATGTGTGTATGCATATGCATTTGTGTATGCATGTATGTATATGCATATGCATGTGTATATGCATATGCATGTGTGTATGCATATGCATGTGTGTATGCATATACATGTGTGTATGAATATGCATGTGTTTATGCGTGTATGTGTGTATGTGTATACATTCATGTGCATATGCATGTGTGTATGTGTGTTTGTGTGTATGCATATGCATGTGTGTATGCATATGCATGTGTGTATGCATATGCATGTGTGTATGCATATATGTATATGGATATGCATGTGTATTTATATGCATATGCATGTGTGTATGCATGTACGTATGTATATGCATGTGTGTATGCATATGCATTTGTGTATGCATGTATGTATATGCATATGCATGTGTATATGCATATGCATGTGTGTATGCATATGCATGTGTGTATGCATATACATGTGTGTATGCATATGCATGTGTTTATGCATGTATGTGTGTATGTGTATACATTCATGTGCATATCCATGTGTGTATGTGTGTATGTGTGTATGCATATGCATGTGTGTATGCATATGCATGTGTGTATGCATATGCATGTCTGTATGCATACACACGAATTTTTGTATGCATATGCATGTGTGTATGCATGTATGTATATAAATGCATGTGTGTATGCATATGCATTTGTGTATGCATGTATGTATGTATATGCATTTGTGTATGCATATGCATTTGTGCATGCATATGCATGTGTGTATGCATATGCATGTATGTATGCATATGCATTTGTGTATGCATATGCATTTGTGTATGCATATGCATGTGTGTATGCATCTGCATGTGTGTATGCATCTGCATGTGTGTATGCATATGCATGTGTGTATGCATGTATGTTTATGCATATGCATGTGTATGTATATGCATATGGATGTGTGTATGTGTATGCATATGCATGTGTGTATGTATATGTATTTGTATGCATATGAATATGCATTTGTGTATGTGTGTATGCATATGCATGTCTGTATGCATACGCTTGTGTATGTGTGTATGCATATGCATGTGTGTATGCATATGCATGTGTGTATGCATATGCATGTATATATGCATATGCATGTGTGTATGCATATGCATGTGTGTATGTATATGTATTTGTATGCATATGCATATGCATTGGTGTATGTGTGTATGCATACACACATGCATTTTTGTATGCATATGGATGTGTGTATGCATGTATGTATGTATATGCATGTATGTATGTATATGCATGTGTGTATGCATATCTATTTGTGTATGCATGTATGTATATGCATATGTTTGTGTGTCTGCATATGCATTTGTTTATGCATATGCATGTGTGTATGCATATGAATGTGTGTATGCATATGCATTTGTGTATGCATGTATGTATGTATATGCATATGTGTATGCATATGCATTTGTGTATGCATATGCATGTGTGTATGCATATGCATTTGTGTATGCATATGCATGTGTGTATGCATATACGTGTGTGTATTCATATGCATTTGTGTATGCATATGCATGTGTGTATGCATATGCATTTGTGTATGCATATGCATGTGTGTATGCATATGCATGTGTGTATGCATACACACATGAATTTTTGTATGCATATGCATGTGTGTATGCATGTATGTATGTAAATGCATGTGTGTATGCATATGCATGTATGTATGTATATGCATGTATGTATGTATATGCATTTGTGTATGCATATGCATTTGGGTATGCATATGCATTTGTGCATGCATATGCATGTGTGTATGCATATGCATGTATGTATGCATATGCATGTATGTATGCATATGCATTTGTGTATGCATATGCATGTGTGTATGCATATGCATGTGTGTATGCATATGCATGTGTGTATGCATATGCATGTGTGTATGCATATGCATGTGTGTATGCATATGCATGTGTGTATGCATGTATGTATATGCATATGCATGTGTATGTATATGCATATGGATGTGTGTATGTGTATGCATATGCATGTGTGTATGTATATGTATTTGTATGCATATGAATATGCATTTCTGTATGTGTGTATGCATATGCATGTCTGTATGCATACGCTTGTGTATGTGTGTATGCATATGCATGTGTGTATGCATATGCATGTGTGTATGTATATGTATTTGTATGCATATGCATATGCATTGGTGTATGTGTGTATGCATACACACATGCATTTTTGTATGCATATGCATGTGTGTATGCATGTATGTATGTATATGCATGTGTGTATGCATATCTATTTGTGTATGCATGTATGTATATGCATATGCTTGTGTGTATGCATATGCATTTGTTTATGCATATGCATGTGTGTATGCATATGAATGTGTGTATGCATATGCATTTGTGTATGCATGTATGTATGTATGTATATGCATATGTGTATGCATATGCATTTGTGTATGCATATGCATGTGTGTATGCAAATGCATTTGTGTATGCATATGCATGTGTGTATGCATATACGTGTGTGTATTCATATGCATTTGTGTATGCATATGCATGTGTGTATGCATATGCATTTGTGTATGCATATGCATGTGTGTATGCATATGCATGTGTGTATGCATATGCATATGCATGTGTGTATGCATGTATGTATATGCATATGCACGTGTATGTATATGCATATGCATGTGTGTATGTATATGCATATGCATGTGTGTATGCATATGCATGTGTGTATGCATATGCATGTGTGTATGCATATGCATGTGTTTATGGATATGCATTTGTGTATGCATGTATGTATGTATATGCATTTGTGTATGCATATGCATGTGTATGTATATGCATGTTTGTATGCATATGCATTTGGTTATGCATATGCATCTGTGTATGCATATGCATGTGTATGTATATGCATGTGTGTATGCATATGCATTTGTGTATGCGTATGCATTTGTGTATGCATATGCATGTGTGTATGCATATGCATGTGCGTATGCATATGCATGTGCGTATGCATATGCATGTGCGTATGCATATGCATGTGCGTATGCATGTGCGTATGCATATGCATTTGTGTATGCATATGCATTTGTGTATGCATATGCATGTGTGTATGCATATGCATTTGTGTATGCATATGCATATGCATGTGTGTATGCATCTATGTATGTGAATATGCATGTGTGTATGCATATGCATGTGTGTATGCATATGCATTTGTGTATGCATATGCATGTGTGTATGCATATGAATGTGTATATGCATATGCATGTGTGTATGCATATATGTATATGGATATGCATGTGTATTTATATGCATATGCATGTGTGTATGCATGTATGTATGTATATGCACTTGTGTATGCATGTATGTATATGCATATGCATATGCATGTGTGTATGCATATGCATGTGTGTATGCATATGCATGTGTGTATGCATATGCATGTGTGTATGCATATACATGTGTATATGCATATGCATGTGTGTATGTGTGTAGGTGTATACATTCGTGTGCATATGCATGTGTGTATGTGTGTATGTGTATACATTTGTGTATGTGTGTATGTGTGTGTATGTGTATACATTTATGCATATGAATGTGCACTGTATGCATGTATGTGTGTATGTGTATACATTTGTGTATCTCTCTCTCTCTCTCTCTTTATGTTTCTCTAGATCTCTCTTTTTCTTTCATCTCTCTCTCTCTATCTTTTTCTCTCTGTCTAGAGCTCTCTCTTTCTTTCATCTCTCGCTCTCTCTATGTCAATCAAAAACAAAAAAATCACTTACATCAATGTAATTGTTTGAATCACTTACATCGATGCCAAAATCGCTTGCAAAACTAAAGAGAGAAGATATTAGAAAAGTAAAACCATAAAGAAAGAAAAGAGAGTGCAACAATATGTACACTATACTTACCAAAATATCAGATCTAGAAAAATAGAGAGGTGTGCGTAGAGAGAGAGTGAGAGAGAGAGAGAGAGAAAGAGTGAGAAACATGGAGATGTTCGCACGTGCAAATTCAACAGTAACAGGTCTTGTTTCAAAACGCGATGAATGTCGAATGTTTGGTCTCCGACCCGATTTAAACACTTCCTCCGTATGAGGGTCATTATGAGCATCCGTATTTCTAGTGATTTATCGACGCTCATATCGACGTTCATATCGACGCACCTGTACCGATGTGTACATTGCCTAACCGGTTTCCCAAAGGTTTTCTATGATCATTCCAATGGCATTGCATGACCGTCCGTATGCAGAACGTGAGTATGCTCTTGATATGTTGTAGTGATAAGGCTAGGCTTGTTGCAAAGGGTTATGCACAGGAAAGAGGCATTGATTTTGATGAAACCTTTGATCCTCCTATCCGAATGAGTGTTGTTTGTAGCATTTGTGCACATGTAGCTCATCATGGTTAGAATGTACATTAGCTGGACATTAAAAAAACATTTTTGAATTGTGACTTGCATGAAGAAGTGTATGTTTTTCAGCCTCATGGATTTGTGCAGAAAGGGCATGAAAACCAAGTGTGCATGCTAAAGAAGGCATTATATGGTTTAAAGCAAGCACCACATGCTTCGTATGAAAAGATACATGCCTTTCTGATTGCACATGGTTTTGAGAATAGTCCAACTGAAAGCACCCTATATATTGAGCGTGCTAATGATATGCTTCTGATCATTGTGGTATATGTTGATGACTTGCTGCTTACTGGTCCTCATGACCTAGGTTGCATTTATTCGATCGAATTATTGAGAAATACCAAATATGTTGCTTGTATTCAGGGTTTTCCAAATAAACACAAAAAAAAAAACAGTACATTTTGGATCCAAAAGCTTTTGATTGAAAATTGTTTTGAAGAACCAAATTTCGATCCAAACATTTTGGATCGAAAGTTTTTTCGATGGAAACTTAATTATTGAAAACTCCTTTTGCACATGTTTGAGAGTCTAGAGAGCTCTAATCCTACCATAGACACTTTTCAACAGAGGTAAAATTAGTGTTTTTGTTTTATAGATTTGAAAGTATATGTATATGTGTGTATGTATGTGCATGTCATACACACATATGCATACACACACAAATTTGCACACATATACACATATACACATGCAAACATGTACACATGTACACATAGAATCATACACACACACATATACATACTTGCACATATACACACACATACACTCACATGCATACATACACACATATGCATACATACATAGACACATGTATGCACACACATGCACATACATACATACATATGCATATACACACATGCACATACCTACATATGCATATACACACATGCACATGCATACATATCCATACAGACACATGTGCATACATACTTAAATGCAGTCATACACACACATGCATATGTATACATATCTACACACATGCATATGTATATATACATAAATACAAGCACATACACACAATAAATCGATTTGAGCCTAAAAAAAGCGAAGTTAATGATTCAAATCATTCAAGTTAACAATTGATAATGATCCCTTTTTAATGGGAAATTTCTACCTTCATACTTAGCTCAAAATCAATCAACCTTCAAAATAAATTATAAAATATATGAAAGGAAAAATTAATTATTATGTGCTTGAAAAAATATTAAACTATATAAAAAAAAGCAAAATCTTTTATTACCTATTTACATCTCTTTTGTTGTAAGTATCAAAATTTCGAGTGTATAAGTTGATTTCTATCAAAACTTGGCGATAGCAAGTCCCTCTTGATGCTATTCTCTCAATAAGCCTATTTCTTTCCTCCTAAGAAGTCCCTCTTGATGTGATTGTCTTGATGCCAATATCTTAGCTAACAGAAGGTTCATGATGTATCTTGATGCCAATATCTTAGCTAACAAAAGGTTCATGTTGTATCAATACAATACAACTTCCTAAAGAAGATCTATGGATATGTAAAGGTTTATTGTATTAATACAACATGGACCTTTTGTTAGCTGATATACATTGTCCAAGTTGCCATTGATATTCACTTATTGATACCTTCTCAACCCTTGAATTATCAAAAAGAACATAAAACCATTTTGAACAATTAAAATAGTTTTCAATTCACAATCATACACACACATGCACATACACAATCATATTTGAGTTTCACTTGCAATCATATAACAACACACACACATACCCATACACACTTGCATACACATACTTTCATGCGCACATACATACACACATGCATACACGTACTTTCATGCACACATACGCATATACATATACATATAGATACTCGCACATATACATACACACACCTACACATACACATACACTCACATGCATACATAGACACACATATGCATACATACACACATGCAAATGTACATGCATATATACACACATGCATATGCACATGTATTATTATATGCTTGAAAATATACTAAACCATCTCATAAAAAGTAAAATCTTTTTTCACCTATTTGCATCTTTTTTATTGTAAGTATCCAAGGAGCAAGTGCATAAGTCAACTTCTATCAAAACTTTGTTATCCCACTCGATGCCATTGTCTCAACAAATTGATTTCTTTCCTCCGAACAAATCCGGCTTGATGCTATTGTCTTGATGCCAAAGCCTAACATATCAACTAAGAGAAGGTTCTTGTTGTATCGATACAATAGAACTTTCTACAGAAGATCTATAGATCTCTGAAGTTATATTGAGTCGATACAAGAAGAACCTTCTCTTAGCTGATATGCAGCCTTGGATGCCTTTGATCTTCACTTATTAATACCTTTTGAGCCCTTGAACTATTAAAAAACATAAAATATTTTCCAAAAATTGCAATAGTTTTTAAATCACAATCATACACACACATATACATGTAGATACACAATCATATTATATTTTCACTCACAATCATATAACATACACACATACACATACACATACACATAGTATTGTGAAGTAAGAATCAATATTGAATCAAACAATCACAATACATTTTTATTCCCAATCATACACACACATACATATACTATTGTGAAGTAAGAATAAATGTTGAATCAAACAATCACAATAGATTTTATTCACAATTATGCACTCAAATACACATACATATACTATTATGAAGCAAGAATCAATATTGATTCAAAAAATCATAATACATGTGTACTCACCATCATACACACACATACATATACTATTGTGAAGTAAGAATCAATGTTGAGTCAAACAATCACAATAATTTTTAATTTGCAAACAAATATATTTTTCTTTCTACGTTAAGTACAAAAGTAAGTATTTATAGCAAGAGTCTATACTTTGTTCTACCTATGAAACTGTAAGTTTGTAAAAGACAAAGAACTCTTATGAAAAATGAGTCTACTTGTGTTCTTTTATAAAAATTTATTTCACCGAATTTGATTCGATCAAAATCTAATGCGATTGAAGACTTTTTTACCAATAAAAATTTCGATCGAAAGCGCATTTGATCGAAAATTGTCGAATTACCATGCAAAAAGTATTGGCTCATCTCTGAATAATCTGATGTGGCACCGAATAATTCGACTGAATAATGGAGGGTTGTCGTAAAATTCCATAATTAATCACGAACAAACGGATTTTCGACTAACCAATATTGCAACCTAGTTCATGACATGCATATTTCTGATTTTAAGGCTAATTTGCATGCCTCATTTGAGATGTCTTATTTGGGGTATTTGTACCACTATTTGGGCATTTACTTTATGCAAGATGATGGTGGAATGGCTTTGTGTCAAATGAAATACATTGATGTATTATTGTAGTGTTTTGGCCTTCAAGACTATAAGCCTATTGCCATTCCTATGGAGACAAGTTTACGATTGAGTCTTCATGATGTTGGAGATGCATTTGATGTTGTTCTCTATCAGTAGGCTATTGGATGCTTGATTTACCTATGCATTAGTCAACTAGATATTCAGTTTTCTATCTCATAGATGAGCAAGTTAATGCATTGCCCAAGTGCCAAGCATTGGTAGGTGGTTAAGCATGTCTTTCACTACTTGAGTGGTAGTGAAATGAAGGAGTGGTTTAGGTTTGCTTACCAATGTTTTGTATATTCCCTTAGAACTCGATCCCACAAGTAGTTGAAAAAGGCTGTCAAGTCAGGTTTAGAAATGAAGGAGTTTTTGTGCAACATCTAAACAAAGGATATAATCAAATTGTTTCTGATAATAAGTAAGGTAGACACTCCAACTTGAAAGTACATGGGAAAAATTTTCAAGATTTTCTCAGACATGGTGAGGATTTGATTATAGAATTAGACCTTCAACTTAGGAGGTTAGGATATTCCAATGAAAGAGGAGTGAAAGCTACGGTGGCAAATGAATTTGTTCTAGATATACCTAATGTGGAGAGTCAACATATGTTCTACAAATGTGAAGCATGTCAAATGGGAAAGGCACATGGATTACCATCTCAGAAGAAAGGATGTAAGTATGATGGGTTACTAGAGCTCATCCATATAGATGTATGGGGACCAAAAAAAAAGGATCAATCACCGGCTCTAGATATTATGTTCTTTTTATTGATAATGCTACAAGATGAATAACTCTTTATGAAGGTAAGATCAAACATATTTGGAGACTTCAGGCATTTGCATGCATATGTAGAAAGAGTAACATCTCAAAAGCCAAAGAGGTAAAGGTCTGATAGAAGGGGATAATACTTCTCCAAAGAACTCAATGATTATATTTTGAATGGGTATCTAGCGCATCATTGACATCCCTCTAGTCAAAGTCTCTGAATCATACGAAATTTGCCAAAATTGCAATTTGAGCTTGTTTTGGCCTCCAAACGCACTATCATAGTGCTTGTAGAGGCTATTATGTTTTTTTATGCTAAAGTTATATACAGGTTTCGGTTCGCCAATATAAGTGTCTCTAAGCCTGTTAAAGTTTAGCAAAACTTGAAAGGGTAGTTCTATTCAATGTTTTGAGATACAATCAAGTTTTTGCATCTGGATATTTTGGTTAGTGGCCATGGATAAAAACAGTGAGGTATTCCATATGTTGGCTATTGAACATAAGTTAGATGATACGAATTACCCATTATGCGCTTATATGATGCATCATGTATTGGTCACAAATGGATTGTGGAATATTGTGTTGGGTGTTGAAATATGTCCTATTACACCTACAAATACATGTATTGAAGCTGATGTAGATGGCGTGGAAGATGATGATATTTTGTAGATTCCTATTTGTGTTGTGGTTTCTCTTGCACCTAATATAGAGCAAATTTGTTGGGATGGTAGAGATCTATAGGCACATGCATTGATAGCCTTGTCTATCAAACATGCCATTGTTCCTCGCATTTGCTCTTGCACAACAGCTAAGGATGCTTGGGATACACTTACCACTTTATACTAAGCAAGAAATGAGGCTCATTTTGCTTACCTCCGAAATAATTGGAGAGTGAGCACATGAATGAAGGAGATTCCATGGATAGTTTTCTAACAAAGATCAAAGATTTGACGAAACAATTGATTTCTGCTGATGAAGTCTTGCTTGATAGTTCACTTGTGAAGAGTGTTCTGAATGGTCTTTTGGATTTAGATCAGAGTTTTGCTTCTACTCTTTGTTTGATGACAAGAGGCAATCCAAATGGCTTATCATTTGAGGAGTTAGTCTCTGTTATGTTGGAGGAAGATCATTCTAGGCAAAACATGTTCATTATGCATGTTGCAGATCAAGCTTCCTTGGCTAGTTAGGAGGGCAAACATAAATGGAGCTCTTCTACTAGTAAGAAAGATTTTGTAAATTCTACATTATCAAAGAAGGATGACAAAGACGACAAGGAAAGAGAAAAGAAATTTTTTTTGTACAAGTAATCTAAAGCAAATGATCATCTCATAAAGAATTATCCAAACTTGACTGCAAAAGAGGCAAAGAAAAAAGAGGCTAGAATGGTTGTTGTAGAGGCCTCTGCACCAAAAACAAAGTTTGCTAATCTAGTGCAGAATGAAGTACGGGTGTTTACTACTATTTGCACTTTTGACCTATCTTCTTTTGAATAGTGTATGTCCGCAGTAGAATTAGATATTTTGTACTTTGATAGTAGGGCAACCAAACATATTACATCGTAGTACATTTTCTTCACTTCACTCGAGCATGTCCCTACATGGAATACCTTCACATGTGTAGACAACTCCTCCTATCCTATGATGGAAGTTGGTAAGATGATTCTGACTACTAGTGATGATAGTTCTTTTACATTGTCAGATGCTTTATTTGTGTTAGAGATAAAGAAGAATATGATATAAATTTCAGCTGTAGCCAAGATTTTCTTGGTTGTGAAATTTTTGGAGAAGAGATGTGCAGTTTATGATCTGTCAAATGGTGATGTGATTATTGCTTCTCGCATTTTATGTCATGGGCTATATAAGCTCATAGACTATGAAATAGTTTGCTATGCCTATAGAAATATGAAATGGTATTCTCTTTGCCCAAACATGAGGCACTTGGTAGACATGTTTATGAAGGGTGTATTTTGGGCAAAATGGAGCGTTCCTCATCTCCGAAAGATGGTTCAGTTTGAGGTACTGAAAAATTGCAGCTTGTTCATAGTTATGTCCATGGTCCTATGCAGACACTCTCTTTTGGAACCTATCTTTACTTCATGACTTTCATCGATGATTTTTCTAGGCATGCTTAGATATACCCTTTGAAAGCAAAGTCTGAAGTATTTATGTGCTTCAAATAGTTTTTGGTTTTAAGCGAAAAACTATTAGCGTGTAAAATCGGCACCCTCCGTTTTGATCGAGGGGGGAATATATGTCCTCTAACTTTAATGGATTATTGGTTGAACGTTGTCATGGAGATTCACTCTCAACCATTTCACTCTTGAGTCTATGGGAAAGAAGGAGGCAGGTGAAGAGGAGGAGATCGTTCCTTGTCAATGCAAGTGGAAATAAAAGGAAAGCTTCTTCCACATCATTTAGGCATTGGGGGGGAAACATCTAGAGGAAAGAGAAAAGAAAGTGAGCACTATTGTTTGAAAGGAATTCATTAACAGACAACATTGGAGTTAGACAAATCTATTTAGTTTAGGAAAGTGAGAAGAGCGGTGGCCTTTGAGGTCTATTCTGGCCGATTGTAAGCCTGGTGTTTGGCATGCCTGGAAGCTGGCAGGAAAGAAGTCGAAGGCATTGTCCACATCGAGTGATGTCTTCAAGTTATTTCTATTTTGGGTTGATGCGGGTGGGGGGTGGGGGGGGGGGGGGGGGGGGGGGGGGGGGGGGGGGTGGGGGGGGGGGGGGGGGGGGGGGGGGGGGGGGGGGGGGGGGGGGGGGGGGGGGGGGGGGGGGGGGGGGGGGGGGGGGGGGGGGGGGGGGGGGGGGGGGGGGGGGGGGGGGGGGGGGGGGGGGGGGGGGGGGGGGGGGGGGGGGGGGGGGGGGGGGGGGGGGGGGGGGGGGGGGGGGGGGGGGGGGGGGGGGGGGGGGGGGGGGGGGGGGGGGGGGGGGGGGGGGGGGGGGGGGGGGGGGGGGGGGGGGGGGGGGGGGGGGGGGGGGGGGGGGGGGGGGGGGGG